>JBBPBX010006196.1:21848-40786 GCA_038048925.1 Garcialebias charrua
GATAGATGGATAGATGGATGGATGGATGGATGGATGGATAGATAGATAGATAGATAGATAGATAGATAGATAGATAGATAGATAGATAGATAGATAGATAGATAGATAGATAGATAGATAGATAGATAGATAGATAGATAGATAGATAGATAGATAGATAGATAGATAGATAGATAGATAGATAGATAGATAGATAGATAGATAGATAGATAGATAGATAGATAGATAGATAGATAGATAGATAGATAGATAGATAGATAGATAGATAGATAGATAGATAGATAGATAGATAGATAGATAGATAGATAGATAGATAGATAGATAGATAGATAGATAGATAGATAGATAGATAGATAGATAGATAGATAGATAGATAGATAGATAGATAGATAGATAGATAGATAGATAGATAGATAGATAGATAGATAGATAGATAGATAGATAGATAGATAGATAGATAGATAGATAGATAGATAGATAGATAGATAGATAGATAGATAGATAATTGCAGGTCAGGCCTGAACAGAGTGCTTTGCTGCTCGAGCCTAATAAGGATTAAATTATAATATTTATAAAATTTCCAAAGCTGACCATATTTCTGACTGTTTCTTTCACTAACCAATGACTTTTGAACCTCCTTTAGAGAGGTTTAAATATTTGTATATGTTTTTTATATTTTCCCAATTTTATCTTTTTTTTTTTTTTATACAAACCACTGAACCTGAACTTTTCAGACGTATCGCTCCGGTAAAGTGAGTGATTTAAACCACCTTCGACAAAACATTGAATGAAGTTGCCGTTCTGTCCATTCTGTCCTCCTACATACATGAATTGGCTTCTGGCAGCTGAAAAATGGGTGGAATGTCCTTCACATTCTTGGATTTATCTCCAAACACAACTTCTTCTGGGGCGGCCGTGGTGTAGTGGTAATGGCAGTCGTCTCCCGATCGGAAAGTTGGCGGTTCGACTCCCGGGACCCACACCATGTGTCGTTGTGTCCTTGGGCAAGACACTTAACCCTGAGTTGCTCCCGGTAGGACTGGAAAGCACCTTGCATGGTAGTCTGCCGCCACCGGTTTATGAATGTGTGTAGCATTCAATATATGTGTAGCACTTTGAGATTTTCAGTAATGAAAAGTGCGTTATAAATTGAATTAATTATTATTATTATTCTTCAAATGAAATAAAAGTGTTTGTTTTTACGTCTTGCAGGAAGTTTGAGGTAATTTTCCTTCCACGGTCGTGTCGTGATGGTGAGATATAACTGCTCCAGTTGACAGCTCATGCAGGGGCTGCACTTTGCTGACTTGACAAGATTCAAATTGTATCCAACTTTTGCTAGCATTGCAAAATGTCAAAATGTCACAAAGAAATCAAAAATAAAGAAATAAACCTCTCCGAGGAGCAAAAACGCTGCAGCCATGACGAGTCGGACCTTCAGCTAAACCTGCCCGGCAACCCAAAACTCAAACCTAGAACTGGTGACACATTGTAGGAGCTTTATAAAGACTTTTAGGATTTTTACAACATTTTCCAAAAAACCAGCTTACATTATTAAATCAAATCTGACCCCAAATCCCTGCTGCACACACTTACAATCATTTTTTATTTTTAATCGCAGCTACTTTTATCACTTTTTATTTTTAATCGCAGCTACTTTGATCACTTTTTATTTTAATCGCAGCTACTTTTATCACTTTTTACTTTTTATTTTAATCGCAGCTACTTTCATCACTTTGAGTCAAAACAGATTTAGTCGGACATCCTTCTCCTGCACAGACTCCTTGAGAATTCCAAGGTGTTCCAGGCGAGAAAGGATACAAGATCCTCCAGCGAGTTCTGGGTCTGTCTCCGGGTCTCCTGGTCCAGGAACCTCAGCCGACTCCTTTAGATGAGGAGGAGCAGCAGTTCTCCTCGGAGCTCCTCCTGCTAAAGACGTTCATGGTTCGGATCAGGATTTTGCTCTTTCAGTCCAGGTCCAAATACGACCAAAGGTGGGGGGTCGGAACGCAGATGAACCAGTAAGCTGGGAGCTTCGCCTCTTGGCTCTTCTTCTTCACTACTACAAATCGGAGCAACACCCTCACAATGCAGAGTTAGCTTTTATTTTATGTTTATTTTAAACACCATCTGGTGCTATAGCTGTGGTTCTTCAAGTTTCTTCTGAACCAGGTGGAATAACGTTCTTTCATTTTGCACCTTGGTCATGTGATCATCTTTAATCGACATTAAAGTGTATGTGACATCATCTTCCTACTCTGTATAAAATGTTACAAGATATATCATTCGACTATGTTCGTTTTTGCAAACAAAATGATAAATTAATGAAAATTCCTTTCAAAGTAGAGTTTAAAATTAAAAACCGTGTTTCTTCACGGGACATCCGACTACACGCAAATGCAACATCTGTGACATAGAAGGGAGAACGCCCCTTTTACATATTCATGGTGGACAATATATAAACCGACTAATTTAGCAATCTAAGTGAAGATTTGAGCAATTCGTCTTCAGTTTGGGAAGCAGAAAGTTAGATGAACAAGAAACAGCAGGTTCTAATTCAGGTCTGCTCCCATATTTAATTGAGTCTTACCTTTTCAGGAAGCGAGGGAGCTCGAACTGAGCTTCTCCTTCCTACGTCACAGATGTTGCATTCGCGTGTAATCAGATTTCCCGTGAATAAACACGGCGCAAAGTTTAAAATAACTTTTAAATCAAAATTAAATTTATTTATCATTTTGTTTGCAAAAACGAACATAGTTGAATGATACAACATATATATCTTGTAACATTTTATGCAGAGTAGGAAGATGATGTCACATACTGTACACTTTAAAGCTTTCTGTGCTCAAAGCTTTCATTAAATGTGTAAATGAAGAGTGTTATTCTAAAACGAGACAGGTGCACCATCTTTACCACATCTCCACTGAAAGAGATTTTAATCTTAAGAGACTTTCTGGTTAAATAAATAAAACGCAACCTGTCAACAGTCTCCTCCATCCTACCAAATATTTGAATTTCCAAAACTCACCCTCGGTCGTTCTAATTTATGATGGTTTTTAATTAAAACAAAACATCCACATTAGCACTTTGACTATTCTCTGATTTTATAACACATTGAATATGTCGTCTTTCAAACACAAACAGTATTTTTCAGGCAAGAAGGACCAAGTGTTGGTATCTTCTGTTTTAACCATGAACAGATCCAGATTGTTTGCATCGTGTTCAATTTGCTTTAAAAAGATTTCTTCAACATTCTTTGCTTTGAGGCAAGACGCGAAAAACATCTTAATTATTTCAGCTAATTGAAAGTGTGGACTGCCGTCTTGGTGGAGGACGGTTGAATCTTCACAAAGCACGGGTCAGCTTTGTTTCCATGAGTTTTACCGGTTGCTACGCAACTCCGTGACGGGTTTTCTGACGGCTCAAAATAAGCAAACTCTATTTCATCTCGACAAAAACAACTCTGAAGTGACACTCTGAGCCAAAAGCAGCTGAAGGCTTTATTTAACGCGCCGGGAGCTGCAAATATTGTGTCGTCTCCTGGTTATTTGTTCGAGGATCTGCAGTAAACATCCTGGCATCTCAAGAAAATTAGTTTTCAGCCAAAAGCCTTAAGTCTTGTCATAGTTTTTGAGAAGTTCTGATGAAAGAAAAGACTCAGAACCGGGTTTTCTTCAAACCACCAGGCAAGGAACTCGTCATCAGAGCGACATTTACTCAACGAGACGTGACATTTGCATTAAATGTTAAAAACTGAAAAAGTTATTAGATCAGGACTTGGAGAGGAGGAGGCTTTGCGTCAGTCAGATAAATCAAAGCAGATGTTTTGATTCAATTTTTTGTTTTTAGCTCAGGTTCTTCTTTAACGTTAACTTTTATAGAAGTGGCATGTTGATGCATGAACCACCACCTGCCAGTCTGCAGGCAGCTCCAACAAACACCATCACCGCCCTCTCCAGGAATAATCCATGAAGACAACACGACGGAGGCTTCAGGAGTAAAAGCATCTGTCCACATTCAGACTTTGTGTTTTGGTGTTGTAGCATCTGGGACGTGTGTAAAATCATCATCTGTTCCTGAGGACGTTTCAGGTCCAACCGGCTGAGCTGCAGGACGTCTACAGTCCAGACCAAAGCTGTTGGTGAAGTAAATGTTCGGTACTTTCAGAGACTTTTTATGCTCAAACTGCTTCCCAACAAGCTGTGCCCTCGTCCACACTCATACAGCACTCTACTCTGATAATCTGAGTTAATCCCTCTGTAGAGACTAATCTTACATTCATGGGACACACGTCAGAAGAAATGAGGGGTTCAGTATCTCATCCTGGAGCATGCGGCTGCAGATGGAATCGAACCTCCAACCCCCCCTTGAAAGACGTCTGATCCAACCACTGAGCTCACAGTCGCTCTATTAAATACTGAAATAACATTTGTATTGTGGACTCTGTGCCGGTCCGTTTTAGTGAAGAGGGAGCTGAGCTGTAAGGCAAAGCTCTCTGTTTACTGGTCGGTCTACGTTCCTCTCCTCACCTCTGGTCATGAACTCTGGGTAGAGACTGAAAGAATGAGATTGTGGATACAGGAAGTTGAAATGAGTTTCCTCTGCAGAGTACCGTATTCGTTGGTGTATAACACACAGGTTTTTTTGCTCATTTGAATGTCCTGTGTGTTATACACCGAAGCGTGTTATTTATGGATTTTTCCCCATATTTTTAGACCCATTTTTGGCTCTGATTTCGCCGTTTTTCTTTTTGGGCAAAAAAATGGTGCAGTACCACTTTTGTCCGGTAGGGGGACACTTCCAGACCGTTTCTAGCTCATGTGTCAGAAAAAAGCCTCCTCTGGTCGGACTGACTCTGTCGCTGCCCGGCCCCTGCTCTGGATGTAGCTGCTAGCTGTATGTAGCTGCACAGCTGTTATAACAGCTGTGCAGCTACAACCTCACAGCTATAGCTGTGAGGTTTGCTGTTTTTGTTAGCAAGATAACTCATAAACCACACCGCGGATTTTCCTGAAACTTACAGAGCGTAATTTGGTGGTCATTTACAAATTATTAGCTGTATAAGACATTTGAGATCAAATTCTTTTTTTTTTTTATTTTAGTAGCGCACGCGACCAATTTGGAAGAAGTCAAACCGAAACAATTTATAATCCAGCAGATTTGACCATTTCGTGAAACGGTTAAGCTCAGGAACCCTTGTGCTATAAAGACAGCTAAGAAATATATTTTTTCTTGCAAAGAAATAATAGTTTTTACCGTGTTTTCTTGTGAAGTCCTTCGTACTCGCTCGCTTCTGTGGCCGCCATTTTAAGCAGGGCAAATGAGGCGCTGACGCGTCGCGTAGCTGTGACACTTAATAGATGCGTGTTGTACAACGAAGCGTGTTAGTTACGGATTTTTCCAATCTATTGCCAATAATTGGACAAAGCGTGTTATACACAGGTGCGTGTTAAACTCCGACGAATACGGTAGCTGGACTTTATCATAGAGACAGGGTGAGAAGTTCAGTTATCAGGAGAGACTCGGAGTAGAACAGCTGCTCCTCCACATCAAGAGTGGTCAGTTGAGGTGGTTCATCTGGTAAAGATGTTTCCTGGACACCTCCCTAGGGAGGTGCGTCTGGCACGTCTGACTGGGAGGAGACCCCGGGGAAAATTCAGGACACGCTGGAGAGACTATGTCTGTCAGTTGGACTGGGAATTCCTTGGAGTCCTCCTAGAAGAGCTGGAAGAAGCTGTGGAAAGATGTTCTGGACCTCCCTGATGAAGATGCTGCTCCTGAGACCTGACTTCAGAACAATAACTAATTAACTAATAGATGGTAAATGCATGCTAGTATACAAAGCGTAATAAGAATTACTGATAAATTGGCGTTATAAACAAAATCCACTTGCGTCGATATTGAGGCGGCATCGGTCGTGAACGTTTATTTTCTTTCATCAGGGCATGGAGGAAGGAGTATCCGTGCAAACGTATTTCTAAATAGGAAGACAGCTTAGGAAAGGGTTAGGATGGTTGGATGGATGGATGGATGGATGGATGACCATCCGTTTTCAGAGTTTGAGCCATCAAAAGTTCGTTTAGTTCGAGTTTCTTTTCCTTTTTGCTCATTTTTTAAAAACAGCTGTTGTTTATTTACCGTTTGTTTATTTACAGTTTGTTTGTTTATTTATTGTTTGTTTACAGTTTGTTTATTTACTGTTTGTTTGTTTACAGTTTGTTTGTTTACAGCCTGTCACGACGTGATTTGGTTTGTAAGTTTGTCCCTGGAGTGTTTCTTTATAAAAACAAACGAAGGAACGAAAGGCTTCCATGTGAGAGTTCGAAAAACACACTCTGTTCAAAACAAACACACACACACACCCTGATGTTCAGCTATGACATCAATATATGTTATTTTGACAGTATTTGATATAAATTTATTTTTAAATGTAATGATTGACGTATAAACTACTGTTTTTAAATATATTTATATATAGTGAACATGTAAATATGCAAAGTACAACAGTGGAAATATGAATGGTGTTTTTCAGAACGTATGTTTGAATAAACTTCTAAAATAAAACAGATAATTTAAAAAGGACTCATGTTTTTAGACTATAAATTAATGTTGAATGATTATTAGATAAATTAATTAATGTATTACTGTTTCAGTGCTCTATAAAAGAGTTAGATGTGGAAGAATCCCTTCAGCCTCTAAAAATTGCTGCTGCAGAACTCAGACACCTGCTCACTTCCTGAACATGACACCTCTCATGAAAGCAGCAGCAGCAGGAAGAAAATAAAACAGATCATTTAAAAAGGACTCATGTTTTTAGACTATAAATTAATGTTGAATGATTATTAGATAAATTAATTAATGTATTACCGTTTCAGTCAGTGCTCTGTAAAAGAGTTATCCTGATCAGCCTCTGCAGAACTCAGACACCTGCTCACTTCCTGAACGTGACAACTCTCATGAAAACAGCAGCAGCAGGAAGAAAATAAAACCCTGCTGTTTCTTGTTGATCACTCAAAATAACTTCTGCTTCACGAACTGAAGCCAAATCGCTAAAATATCAACTTTTAAATTGCTAAATTCGTCTGATGCGTCTGCATTCTCCGCCATTGTTTTGCAATGCGCGTTGGAGCAGGAATCTGGATGTGACGTCACAGTCACGTGACCGGAAATATCCGGATTTACCGTGTAACAAAACGGCGCTAATTTTAAACTATTTTTGAGAGGAATTTTCATTAATTTAACATTGTTTTAGCAAAAACGATCATAGTTCAATGTTAAAATATATATATGTTGTGCCATTTTATGGAAAGTTCAAAGATGATGTCAGGGGAGCTTTAAGCCGCTGATGCCCATCCAACTTTCTCCAAAATGCACTTCACCGAGCTTTCAGCATTGAAAGGGCCAGATATGTTGCACCTCGTTCCCTTCCTTCAGGGAACATGAGTTATGGTGCATAACTTTCAGTTCCCTTTAAGTCATGTTCTCTCGGTGCAACATATGCTATGGGAACGTAATTCATTCACGCCCTTGAAATGCTCAGCAAAATGCATGTGAGAACATCTGCCTTAAAACGACAGGTATTCCCCAGCTGCTTTCTACGAGGTATGTAGAGAGCACAGGCTGAGAAGAAAAAATGCCAAAAGTAGAAACATCAACTTGATGTTACACCGGACATATAGATAAACAACACCAGCTAGAGACAGCATAAGCGTGCTCCACTAGTGTGAATACTCATCATCTCCTTTTATCTCTGGAAAACCTGAGAAACAGGAGGAAAGGAGCAAGGGACCCATTATGCCACTAGTAATTGGGTGGCAATGTGGAGGTAGAAAACCCAGGTCAAGCACAGGGTAACTTCCCAAGTCCCCAGGGGAAAGTTTTCACAAGGAGCACCACTGGCAAGTGGAGCCCGTCCTGATGTTGGAGACCCGTTAAGGAGAGGGGAAACTCTTCCATTGAACAACTTCTACGCAAACATAAACATCAAGGGGCACCCTTGTGTATGTTTTTGCTGTTTGTCTTGGGATAAAGAGACCAAAGCCTTAGGTTCTCAGCCAGTTCCCTTCAAAGGCCAGGCTGAAAGTCGCCACAACTCTGGACGTGGGTGTAGAAGCTGCCCACGTGCCTGAGTCAGCAGGTCCCTGTGAGGAGGCAATTGCCATGGTATCCCTGATAACATTGAGATCAACTCCGGGAACCATGGTTTCTGTGGCCACCTGGGAGCTATCAGAATCAGAGAGAGGGCTCCCTGGCGCACATGTTCCAGTGTCACTGCTATCAGTACAGTCACCTCGATCAGAGGGACAGGTGGAAAGGCATAGTAGAGCACCCCTGCTGGCCAATTATGTACCAGAGCATCCGTTCCCAATGGTGCATCTGTTTCCCTCAAGGAGAAATAAAGGTCACACTGTGAGCTAGCTCTGCAAGCAAACAAGTCCACAGAGGCTCTCCCAAATCGTGACCAGACCTGCTCCACAATCTGTGGGTTCAGGCTCCATTCTGACGCCAGGAGAGGCCCTCTCGAGAGGGCATCTGTTCCATAATTTAGTCCACCGGGGACATGAGTCGCCCTAAGTGACAAGATTCTTGGAGTACACCATGTAAGCATCTTCTGCATCAGTCCAAGGAGGGCCCGGGACCTTGTCCCTCCTTCTCTGTTGATGAAGGACACTGTGGTCCTGTTATCTGATTTCACCAGGACATGCTGCTCTGCAATCAGACCTTTGCTGAATAAGTATTTTAATGACAGGAATACGGCCAACAACTCCAGGAAGTTGATATGTAATCTCGCTTCCTGTTTATTCCAAAGGCCGCGGGCGTTCTGATTTCTTCAGCTTGCCCCCCATCCTGTTTTTGAGGCGTCCGTTGTGATGACCACACGGGATGACACCCTTCCTAGCGGGACCCCTTCCGTGAAAACAGACAAATCTCTCCAAGGTTCCAGGGCCTTCAGGCACTCTGGATCTATCCTAACCTTTCCTGCTCGATTAGGTAGGGCAGGTTGTGTCTGTTGGTTTAGCCATACTTGCATGGCCCGCATTTTCAGCAATGCATGTGGCACACAGGGTATGGCTGCCGCCAAGAGGCCTAAAAGGCATTGGCACGTTTTCATAGGGACCCGTTGATCCAGTTTAAATCTTTCCAGGCAATGGCGAATGGAGGAAACTCGTTCCTTTGAGAGCCATGCTTTGTACCGGACATTGTCGATTTGTACTCCCAGAAATATGGTAACCCGTGATGGAGTTAGGTCACTCTTTTGTAGGTTTATAACAAACCCGAGAGACTCCAGGTGAGAGATCACCTTGTAGGAGTGTGAATGGGCCTGTATTCTGTTTCCAGCCAGAATCAGCAGGTAATTCAAGTAATTCATAACCCTGAGTCCTTGATTCCTAAGGGGGGTCAGGGTTGCATCCAGACATTTAGTAAATGTACGAGAAGCCGTCTTTAAACCGAAGGGTAAGGCTTGTAATTCATAAGCGTTCCCTTCAAAAGCAAAACGGAGGAACTTTCTGTGTTTCCTCCACACGCCTATGTGGAAATAGGTATCTTTCAAATCCATTGTACATGCGTAGTCTCCTGGTCTCACAGACTGGAGAACCTGCCGCAATGTAAGCATCTTGAACTTAAAAGTTTTTATTCTCTTGTTCAGAGTCCTTAGATCCAAAATCGGTCTCAGGGAATGATCCTTTTTGGGCACCAGGAAGTACTTGCTGTAGTGACCAGAGCGTAGTTTGCGTCTCGGGACAAAACTTATCACTCCCTTCTGCAACATCGTCAAAACTTCCTCCCTCAACACATGTGCACGTGTAGGGTTAATTTTTTATTGCAGTACCCCTGTGAAGGGGGCGGTCTCCTGGTGAACTGCAGCTTGAGCCCATGACATATTGTTGTCATGACCCACTCATTTGGTAGACACGCCTTCCAGGCCTGCGCGTACGCCATGAGCCTGGAAGGCATGCCCAATTGCTGCTCGTCATGTTTGCGTGCGGGGGAGGGGTAGCCTTTGACCCCTCTAGCGCTCTTTCGAGCAGGTTGGTCAGCCCATCAGAAAATATCGCGAGATCTGACCGTCTCTGGCCGAGCTCGTGTATCTTGCTGTGGTTCCTAATTTGACCACGTGGTTTGTGTTTTATAAAAATGGGACTCGAGTCCAGAACCAAGGCAGTTTGTGCTTTGGTACTTTTATTTTTGTACATGCATGAAACAGTGTTTGTTTTGATTACACATACAGTAGGCGAGTAATGTTTGGTGCGCGCGCACATGTCACCAGCTCCTCGTAGTATTTTACAAGTAGAGACTGGGGTCAAAAGATTAGGTTCCCGTACCGCGTGGGCGGGCAAACCTGTAAAATTGTCAGTTCGTCCTGTTTCATCAGGCCCGAATCCGAGTTTCCCACGGGGTCACTGAAAAGGCTCTCGACCGGTACTGGAAAGTCTCACTGTCACCAGCGGGTCTCTTCCATGGAGGGCCATGCATGTCTTCCTTTGGGGTGCAAAGCTTTTCCTCAGCAGCCCCTCGTGGAGGGCTTCCACCTGTTTACGTCTTTGTTCCAGCCTGGCCTTGACGCATTTCAGGGCTCCCCCGAAGAGTCCCGTCGGCTCGATCGGGTGCTGGAGGAAGGGGGACCTCTGGTTTTCCTGGGAGGTCCGATAACGTCAGCCAAAGATGGCATTGGGCGACAACTATTTCCGCCATTGCTCTGCCTTACGAAATGGATATTGTCCCCATCATGCAGAGCACGAAGTCAGATGCGCGGCGGGCCTCCTCCATTGCCTCCAATGCGGCCTGCTCGTTTTTTGTTACCTGGAGATCCTGCAGTTTTTCTGCCAGGTAGGACTGAACCATGGTCGATGCGTTCATCGCGCGAGCCGCGAGGCCCTGGGCCTTGTAGCACTTTTCAAGCTGTCTCTCCAAAGTGTGGCAGGCCCTGCTTGGCAGCGCTGGTTTCACCCCGTAGCTGCGGGTGCCAGATGAGCCGCCAGGGTCTCCTCTATCAGGGGAGCACTGGCAAGGCCCGTTGTCTCCATTCCCGCGACATCCAGGAGTCGGGATAGTGGCAGCATCATGGGAGCTCCGGGTTCCGCCCAGGAGCATTTGAGCTCCATGAGGAAGTCCGAGAAAATGGGCATTTTTTGCGACGTTGTCGGCTACTTCGCATAAACGTAGTTTCCCGCCAGCCTCGTAACCTGTTGGTGAGGCGTGGGGTCTGGCCCCGTGACCTGTAGGTCATCCACCGCTCTATGGCACAGGTCGAACTGAGCAGGCACCAACACGTCCGGTTCCGGTAGAATTTGCGCCAAGTTCTGGGAGGAATCCACACTTTCTCCTCTGTAACCGTACTCTGCGTCTTGGTCAGACACTTCGGGCGTCGAGTCCTCGACGGCAACCGAGGAGTCCGACACGTTCTCATACCCGACTCGACCGCTACATTCCAGGTCCACGTTCTCGAGCTCCGGCTCGGGAGCGAGCGGCTTTGTGTGACGTGCGACCTTCAGCGCCGTGGCCTTCGCCATAGACTTAGCCAACGCGTCCACGCGGCGTTTCCTCACTACCGCCGGCATCCGACGGTAGTGGGAGCAGGAGTCGGGGGATTCCAGCGCTTTTCTCGCGTGCAGAATCCCTAGGCAGACAGGACAGGCCTCGTGGGTGTCCATCGCTGAGAGGGAGTAGCCTCATCCGTTGGGGCAGGGGCGCGAGCGAGGGCTCGTCGTCCTGCTGGTTTTCTTCTTCTTTGTCCTCCGTTTTCCCTTCTCGGAAGCCATGTCCGGAAACGAGAAGCTTCAAGGTTGTTCCTAGCTTCCTTTTGTTCGAAGCCATCCTCTCCGTCGTCTTGCTTTTGCTGGCTAGCCTGCTAATGGTTAGCAGGGAGCGTTGTGACGCAGTTAGTGCCGTCGAGCGAAGCAGTTGCGGAAAGAGAAGAAAACTTTGAGGTAAGTAGAAAAACGCTGGACTAGCTTTCGCCAGCCCAGCAGTACGCAGGAAAAATTTCTCTGTAAGCTCAACGTAGGGAGCAAGCTCACCTCAATCGAGCGATGTGACAACAGAGAAGTCCCACGAAGAAATGTAGTTCAGGTTTAAGCGAGGTGAAGGGCAAAAAGAGAAAGTTGGATGGGCGTCAGCGGCTTAAGTACCCAGAGGGCGAGGCCTCTGGCGCTACGCTGACGCCCTTGCCGAAAAGGCGTGAATGTATTCCTTCAGGTAATCGCGCGGGGGCGCAATTCCCATAGCATATGTTGCACCGAGAGAACATGGCTGAAAGGGAACTGCGACCTATAGTCCAGAAAATACGGTCACTTTTTTTTGTTTGTGGGAAAACAATTTAATCATTGCCTCGACTCGACCAGAGCCGAGGCAGCAGGCCTGAAGCAGCTCGATGAATTAACCCAGCAGAAGTGAGAGCTGTTTAACTGAATTGGAATTTTGGCATTTAGCGTGCCGAGTCCCCGACTTCCTTTAGCAGGTTCATGGAGGCCGCGGAGAGGAACGTCTCAGGCGATGCAGCTAAACTCTATGTTTACCGTAACGAGCAGGATTAACCACATTTAGGAAACGGTTCAAGTTCAGACGCGTTGAGTTTTAAATAGGCCTGTCACGATAAACAATAAATTCATTAATCGCGTTTTCATTTATCAGCTTTATCGTTTCTTTGTCTCTCACTTTCTACTGAAAACACTGGATGACAAAAAGCTCAACTTCACTGACCCCTCCCTTTCTCTTTTCTATTTAAAATCCATTGTAACAATCTAAAATCACGTTTTTGGATCGTTGAAAGCAGCTAAGCTGAGAAGCTAAGCTAAAAGCCAAGCTAACAGGCCGAATTCAGGGACAAAACCTCTGTCTTCTTGTTGAAGCTCCAAAATTCACAGTTGAAACCTGTGCCTCCGTGTGTAAAAAGTTGTTTTCCTTTGCAAACAGAAGCTGAGAACTTGTTTACTGATTTTATTAAAAGTTTGGTGTGAAAAATGCTAAAGAACTCAAACTACACTGAGCATTTTGAGAACCAAATAAAGTACAGTAGAGAGAGACAGCCCATGTCATGTTAAGGGGCCTCCCTCCTATTTTTCTTAAAGAGACACACTGCTCGCTCCCTCACTATCCATCCTTCAGTTCAGTCTTATACTGCCATCCAGTGGCCAAAAAATTTACTACATTCAAAACAAATTAAAAACTTCTTCTTAATTTTGACAATACAGTACAGTTAGTCCTCGACTTATGACAGAGTTCCGTTCCTACGAGGTGTCGTAACCGGAATTTTGGCGTAAGTCGGAACATAGTACAAACTGCACCTTATGTACATACAATACTGTATTTTACCTAGCACTTAGCCTATCCTAACACAGTACCCTACATAATTATCAAAACACACATACATTTGGAGCCATGATGAAGGAAAAAAAAGTTATTTTCTTACTGGGAGCTGGTGAAGCCTTCCTCCATCTGTTAGCATGTTAGCTCGTTGCTCCTCCAAGATCTGAGGCTCCCTGTACGTTTCCACTGCTTCGTGCGGTCCAGAGTGTTTACAGTAAGTTCTGTTAGCATGTTAGCTCGTCCCTCCTAGCCTTCTCTGCCTCGGCCCAGGTCTGCCTCGTAAACCTCCGGTCCAAACAATAAGGTCTCCTGTATGCTGGTGAAGATTCTCAGTCGTCCAGGAGGACATGATAAAATCAAAAAAGGCGTTCAATACGGTAATTCTGTAATAAAATCCTGTAATTTTCCACTGAGTGCTCACTGCTTCTGCCGTCAAGCTACTGCTTCTGCCGTCAAAAAACGGAAGTAACCAGAACTCGGCTTTTCAAAATAAAAATTTCAAAATTATTATTACTTTTTTTAATGGGAGATGCGTGACGTAACCACAAAACGTTGTAACTCGAGACTGTTGTAGGGGGCTTTGGATAGAGGGTGAAACGTTTTCTGCAACAAATAAAGTCCAGTTGTTTTTGTATTGAACGCTTGTTCTGATATTATCGATTAACTTTTTACAGAAATGTATAGCAACGGCCCAGACAAACAACGATCTTGTACAACCTCTGACCTTGATTTGTGACCTTGACCTTGAAGTTGGAGTGATGAAAATAATATGACACTCTGTCTAAAGGTGGTACAAATGTGTATCATGGTTCACTAAATTAACTTGAGCAGATCGGAAGTCATGGTCCAGAAAAAGAAAGTTTATGCACACTGGAATGAAGACTTTATAGAAGAATTTGTAAATTAAATGGATGCATAAAAAGTTTATCCTGAACTACATCAAATGGTGCCGTTTGATGGAGTTTACTCCCGTAGTTTTTCCGTTTACTCTGGAACGCAGGTCTGCACTCAATGTAAACAAAGGCCTCGGCTGAAGCCAACAACTCAAGTCACTGATCGATCTACATCAGGCCGACCTCAAGGTTTAAACGTTACTGTTAGTTTTTATCTTTTAGGGAAAAGTGCAACTTTTTAAAAAATTACCACAGCCTTTTTTACAAAAAAATAATAATAAAAGATTAACAAAAACTTTTTAAAGAAACCAGCATTCCTTGAAGGAATGCATATCGCCCGCCGCCACACGCCAACATCCACGTGTACATTAACTCATATGCTGCTTTGCCGCTCTTTGCAAATGTCAATGCTAGAACCTTCAGTTTATTTTATAGATATACTTTTTATACTTTTTATACTACTATGCAAAAACTCAGGACAGTATTACACTTTTATTATTTCATTTTATGCTTATGTTCATTAAATGTTTAGTGTTTTAGTGTTGGTGTAAATTTTCATACTTTTATACTACTATGCAAAAACTCAGGACAGTGTTACACTTTTACTATTTTATGCTTATGTTTATTAAATGTTTCAGTGTTTTAGTGTTTAAATGGTTACTGTTGCACCGAGGGACTGAGAGAAACGCAATTTCCATCCTGTGTATGTCCTGTACATATTGCAGTTCTGACAATAAATTTGACTTTGACTTTGATCTGTTAGAGCTCCAAACTCGTTGTGGGGATGACTCTCAGCTACTACTACAACCAGTTTTGGCTCATTGTTTTTAAACCTTTGTGAGTTATAGACAGTTAATTAGTGGAAGGAGCAACGTTATCCACCACCAGGGGCAGTGGTGGAGCCAGGGAGTGGCCAATGGTGGCCTTGACCCCTATAGATTAAACCTGATTCTTGACCTTTTTTTTTTTTTTACTTTGTGCGAAAACCTGAAGCAGGAGCCCGAAAAGACGTTTCTGGTAGACTCTAGAGTCCGGTTCTGTGCTGATCGGTGGTTCAGTGATGAACTGTTCTTCCTGCTTGTGTGAAATGTTTGGATCTGTGAACGTGAGGTCGTCGTGGAGACGGTAAAATCCGGGCCTCTCCGTTTGATGTGTTGGAAACAACTCTAGTCCAGCTGATATTTTATTTATTTATTGCTAACTTCTGCCTTTAGTGATTATTTGTAATATAGGTAGTCCCCGACTTACGGAGTTCCGTTCCTGAGTCGCGTCGTAAAGCGAATTTCAACGTAAGTCGAAACATACATAAATACTGCACCTTATACGTACAGTACTGTATTTTACCAAGCACTTAGCCTATCCTAACACAGTACCCTACATAATTATCAAAAAACATATACATTTAGGAGCCATAATGAAGGAAAAAAGAGTTAATGACCTACTGGGAGCTGGTGAAGCCGTTTTCCTTCGTCCATCCGTCCCTCCTCTGTATTTTCCATTTGTTTACTTTGTAAAACCGCCGTCCATAAAACAGCTACTTTTCCACAGCTGCTGTCTGTCCAGCTTGCTCCAACAAGTTTTGTTTTGTTTTTTGAATGTCCGGAGGACCAGACTTAGCTTTTTTAGAGAGTACAGGCAGCTGTAGCCTCCACAGCTAGCAAAACAGGAAACCGGAAACTGTATGAAACTGACGGAAACTGCGCAAATTGGCTTCAAAATAAAATGTTTCAATTTTTATTTTTTATGGAGATGCGTGACATAACCACGAAACGTCGTAACTCGAGACCGTTGTAACCCAAGGACTACCTGTAATTTAAACTTTTTCTGCTCCTTAATTTCAGCCTCTTTCTGCTAATTTTAGCTTCTTTTAGCTTTTTCAGCTACTTTTTTCTGCTCATTTCGGTTTCCGTTTTGCTAATTTCAAACATTTTCGGCTCTATTCAGCTTTTCCTACACATTTCTGCTGCCTTCTGTTTTCAGAAAATGTCATCTTTTTCATTTCTGTAGCTACACTCAGTTTCAAGAAGCCTTTAATAATTATTACAGCCTCAGAATTTATTTAAAATGGTAAATGGAGGTTACTTATAGCGCTTTCCAGCCCCCTATGAGGGGCCCCACAGCGCTTTACAGCACCAGCCATCCACCCATTTATACACACATTCATACACCGGTAGCGGTAGTCTGCCATGCAAGGTGCCATCCAGTCCTACTGGGAGCAACTCAGGGTTAAGTGTCTTGCCCAGGGACACATGGTGTGGGAACTCGGGATTTGAACCTCCAACCTTCCGATCGGGGGACGACTGCCATTAGCATTACTGGGATTTGTTGACACTGTGAAATTTTGAAAAAACATTTAAAATTTTTATTTTTTTTGTATTTCTCTCTTATGTTTATTGTTTATTGTTTAAGGAAATTCTATCATTGCTGTTCATCATTCTTTAGTTTGTAGCAGGTCTCTCTTGTAAATGAGTCCACAAGGCTCAATGAGATTAACCTGACTAAATAAAGGTTGAATGAAAAACTACGCCACGGCCGCCCCCGTGTCACTGTTGTTGTTTTTTTTTTTGTTTGTTTGTTTGTTTTTAGCTCAGCTTCGTCCATAAAATCCTCTTTGCCTCCTCTCTTTCCATTTCTTACTCAGACCAGAACCTGAGGAGTTGTTTCATCCATCCGTGTCTCATCACGTGCCCCCGAGTGGCCGATCGAGTCAATTCATTCCAAGTGCGGGGATGAAAGAGAGCCCAGATTCAGCTCATGGTCTGAAAACATGGAGACATTTACACGATCCTCATCTTCAGAACAACCGCAGACCAAATTGACAAAGAAATCAATGTTTCCAATCCGCCTGTTTAGTGAACTGAAAGCCTGTCGTATGAGCGCAGCAGAAACAAGTTCTCTTGTTAGAGCAGAGGGACGAGGCCGAAGTTCGGCTGCAGGAGCAGAAGACAGAGCCGAGCAGCTCAAAGACTATCAGCACTGATCAGAACGACTGAGGTTTCTAATCAATCGTTTTTATTTATCTGGTCGTGCATTGTTAAATGAGCCTTTCCACATGAGAGAGCTGATCCTGTCTGAGGCACTAATGCACCCCCATACCATCAGAGAGGCAGACTTTTTGAATTGTGTTCTAGTAAAAAGACTGGATGGTGCGTCTTCTCTTTACAGAGGACGTAGTTTCAAAACAGAGCTCCAGATTTGGATCCATCTGACCACAGAACAGTTTCTGGACTTCACGTCAGTCCATTTGAAACGAGCTCTGGTCCAGAGGAGACGGCAGCGGTTTTGGATGGTGTTCACATCTGGCGTCTTGTTTGCCTGATAGAGCTTTAAGCAGCGTCTGTGGATGAACTGTGTTCACAGACGATGATCTGTTGAAGTGTTCCTGAGCCCAGAACAGAACTAGACCTGGTTTTATTGCAGGAACCCCCCGAGGGTCTGAAGGTCACAACCTTTGACCTCAAATTTCTTCTGATTCTTTAAATCTGTTGGTGAGATTATGAACTGAAGATGATGGACACTCAAAATATTTCATAGATGAACTTTATTCTGAAATTGTTCCACTTCTTTTAGACAGTTTTCACAGACTGCTGAACCTTTGCCCATCTTTACTTCTAAAAACTCATTTTTATTCCTAGTCCTCCTCCCCACTTGTTGCCATTTAACCTAATTAGTTATAAATAAAAAAAGCTCCACCAGCTGTTTCTGATTTGTTCCACTGACTTTTACAGCCACAGAAACAACTTTTTTGTTGGTGTCAGAAATTCTAAATTGTTTTATTCCAAAACATGGTTAAATTTCTGAGCTTCCACATTTACTTGTTTCTGCTGTGAATAAAACGTGAGTTATTTACAATCCACACAACTTTATAAGCTGGAGAAAAGTTCATTGCATCCATAACTTTGTATTGAAAGAATACGCTTTTAGAAGTCATCTTTGTTTTTGTGTCTAAAAGTGTCTTTTGGTAAAAGATGACGAGTTTTTGACCTTTTCGCCTCCGTTTCTCTCTTTCTGCCCTGCGTCACAGAGGAGCAATAACCTGCAGTAACAATATCTCCAAACCCATAAAAGTCCACGAGTGGAACTAATGAAAAGAAATAAATAAGAAATGCACCAATAAAAATCAGGAGGGTGCGCTTTTACGAACCGCCATTGAGGATTTTTATTCAACAGTTAGGGGAAGCACTTTTATTTTACACAAGTCAAACGGTAGTTTCCATTTAATTCACATGTACAGTAAAATATTTTTATGTAGATGTGTCTGAAGGAGAGCTCTTGGATGTTTTCAAAAGGTTTTAGACAAGAGAATGTTTCTCTGACAAAACTTGAATACGAGTGAATCCTAAAATGTTAAAATTAATAAAACTATTAAAGTTGAGATAAATTCAAATGACTCTGAAAACTCTGTCACTCATCTATTTTATCTGAAAGTCTCAACTCTATGGAAGAATACCATATTTTACGCCCTGTAAGTCAGTTTTTTTTCATAATTCATGTCCTGCGACTTATTCACCGAATCAACTTATTTTATTTTAAATTGTTTCATATTTATAAACCAATTTATGGCTGACATATGACTGTTTTCATTCATTCTGACATTGAAAATATTGAATGCTACCACTTTCAGCCACAAGATGGCACTTGAGTAGTTTGGCATGCCGTTGTGTCATGTAATAGGTAAAAGTGGCTATTTTTTTTAATTCATTTCATTTGAAAACATGACAATAAAAAAAACTAAAC
>JBBPBX010006196.1:59183-69330 GCA_038048925.1 Garcialebias charrua
CCCAAGCCCTTACTGTCTAAGTACTAGTGCTTTAACAGATTAACCGAGTTATTGACAGATCGAGTGCTTTGACTTCTATCGAGGCTTTTTTGTCCACCTCGAGTACCCGTAGTGACGCCATCCTGTCGCGGTAACGTCAGTACGTCACATCACGTGATAAGAACCGAGCGCTGGGTAGCTTTTAGCTTTTAGTAGACGCTTCAAAATGGATTCCTTTGTGCGCACGGATGTATGGAGCTGGTCCAGTCTTGTCAAAAAGGTAAAATGTGTTGTGTTTTATTATTATGAAACAGTTTATAATTTTAAAGAATGCTTTGCTGCTCATTTAATCAACTTCTGTCACCACCGTAGATTGTGACAGGAGGGGGCGGTGTTGGATTGCAGGTCACATACAACACGGCCGAAACGGCTTTCACAAACAAAACGCAACAAATATTCATCTCTCTATTAAAAACCTATAAACACATTAATCTCTAAAAGTAAACCTAAATTGCACAGCACTGCAGGCGGTGTGGCTGTGGCGTGGCCCCATTTGTTTTTTTTTAAGTTTCGGTTTCAGCGCCGCATGGTACTTTCACTTTTAATATTAATAGTTAATAATTATAATTCAACTAATAGTTTTTTTTTCTGTGACTTATCTGCAGTATGATAAATGATAGGAGCATAATAAATACTCCCAATGTTTTGTTGGTCTTTTTTTGGTAAATAATGAAGTTTTTATGCATTTTTATATATTTATTTATTTTGCCTCTATGACATCATTGACTACTCGAGCACTAATCGAGCTTATTTATGTTAATGTCGAGCTTAAAAATTATGTACTCGTTCAACCCCTACTAAGTACCATACCATACCAGTTTATTTATATAGCACTTAAAAATACAGCATCTGCCGTACAAAGTGCTGTACAAGCACAAAAACAAGCACAAAACAATAAAAACAATCAAATAAATAATCAGAACATTACAAATAAAAGAATACAACATTAAAACAAAGATGCAAACTCACTCTGGTTTAAAAGCCAATGAAAAAAAACGTGTTTTTAAACGAGTTTTAAAAACAGAGATTGATGGGGCCTGCCTGACCTTCAGTGGCAGCTCGTTCCACAATTTAGGAGCCAGAGCTGAAAAAGCTCTGTCTCCTCTGGTTTTAGAAAAGGTTTTTGGGACTGCTAAAAACATCTGATCAGATGATCTAAGAGCACGTGATGGTACATAAAGGTGAAGCAATTTAGACAGATAAGAGGGACTAAAACCGTTCAAAGACTTAAAAACAAACAATAAAACTTTAAAATGGATTCGAAACTGGACAGGAAGCCAATGAAGGGACATTAAAACTGGAGTGATGTGCTCACGCCTGCCTGTACCAGTCAAAAATCGTGCAACAGCATTTTGTACCAGCTGCAACCGTGAGAGCGAGGCCTTGTTAACTCGGATCAGAAGAGAGTTACAATAATCCAGCCGTGAAGTAATAAAAGCGTGGATTACTGTCTCTAAGTGGTGTCTAGAAAGGAGGGGCTTGATTTTTGACAGGCGCCTCAGATGAAAAAACGAGGACTTAACCATGCTGTTGATATGACAGCATAATGTGAGTGAGCACAGGCACAGGAGGCGAGAGTGGTGTCATCCTACCACCCATAACCATACTGCTCACACCATTTTTCTATATGTGAATTTTATGAGGATGTTTATGAGTGAATGTCTAAGGTGTATAATAAAATTGAGTCCCAGGTGGTTCTGAACAACAGAGATGTAAAAAACGTTTCAGCACACCTGAGCCTCAAAATCCCTACATGTATTAAATGGTAAATGGAGCTTATTTATATAGCGCTTTCCAGCCCCTTATGAGGGGCCCAAAAGCGCTTTACAATACCAGCCATCCACCCATTCATACATACATTCATACACCGGTAGCGTCAGACTGCTATGCAAGGCGCCATCCAGTCCTACCGGGAGCAACTCGGGGTTAAATGTCTTGCCTAGGGACACAACGACACATGGTGTGGGGAACCGGGATTCTAACCTCCAACCTTCCGATCGGGGGATGACTGCCATTGACTACCATTACACCATGGCCACATTACACCACGGCCGAACAAACGAAGAGGGCGGAGGTGTGCGGTGAGGGATGGGGAGAAAATAACTGCAAGAACAAATGCTCCCGCAACGAGTCAGCTCCCCCGCTGACCTTACACACACCCCCAGTTCGACAAGGTCCACCCAAGGAGCGAGGCCAAAACACCTCTCCGACCGCCAGGCCCATTGAGCTCCAGACCAGAGAGGAACAGGGCCACAAGGGCCGCCAGCAGCAGGACCATCGGCCCACACCCACCAGGGCCACCAAGACCCCCATGAACCGCAGTCAGCCCGCTGCCCAAGATGACACAAAATCCCACATGTACGACACGGCAAGAGCGCCTGCCCAACCACCGAGAGAGCCAGGGGTCACCGGGAGCGTGCCCTTCCCGTAGAAAAGGGCCAGCCAACCGGCCAAGCATAGTCCCAGACCGTCATCAAGGACATCCACCCAGTCCCCACCCCAGAAGAAATGCTACTCCCACCCTTCATACTAACAACTGTCAGAACATATAACACACTAGACACCCAGGCTGGGTCACATTGCCCTCTCCCATGGGCCACCAGGCACACCTCCAAACCCCCAACCCCCCAGCCCACGAACCCCCAACCCACCAGCTAGCCGAGGGCCCCCCTGGCCAGTGTCGGACACCAGAGCGCAGGCTAGCCCAAGCCAGGCGACCCACCCGCCAGAGTCAAGATCCCCCACCCCTAGAGCTGGGCGATATGGACAAAAATTCATATCTCGATATTGTTGTGATATATCGCGATATACGATATATATCTCGACATAATTTTCTTTCCATAAAAGAATAACAAAAATATATTTCTGAGTCAAAGCTTTGTCCCAGTTGTCACACAGCAACATTTATTAACAAACAGCTGTAACTCTACAAAATAAATGTCTAAAAAATGAACTATTTTATACATTACTTTATTTTTTAGACATTTATTTACACCTATTAAATAATAGTCCTCTTCAGCTGAGGGCAGCTGTGTCATTGCCTCTGATGTGTGTCCATCAGTCAGTGTATGAATGTGATAAAAGTACTGATTATTCTTTGTACAGTTCTAGTAGATTGCTGTATGAATGGGTAAATGAGGACACAGATTGTGTTTTAAAGAGCTTTGAGTGTCTTGATAAGATAGAAAGGTGCTTTCACTTTAGTCAGTGTGTTTGTGAACTGCAGTAAATGTGAGCCTGTGGTACAATACAGGTAGTCCCCGACTTACGAGCGCTCTGACTTACGAGGTCCCGGACTTACGAGCATGCATCTCATTAAAAAAAATATATATATACGGTATATACATTTTTTTTTTTACTTTTTTTTAAATAAATGAATACATGTACAGTACTGGACAGTCACCAAGCACTTAGCCTATCCTAACACAGTTTTTAAAGATGAAGGAATAAGTTGAATTGTCTGCCTTTCACATAAAGGGAGCAAGCTCCCTATGGAGCCTGCAGGGAGGAGGGAGACAATTCAACTGACTCCTTCATCTTTAAAAACTGTGTTAGGATAGGCTAAGTGCTTGGTGACTGTACAGTACTGTACATTTATCTATTTATAAATAAAAAACAATAAAAAATAAAAATACTGTATATACTGTATATTTTTAATAAATAGATAAATGTACAGTACTGTACAGTCACCAAGCACTTAGCCTATCCTAACACAGTTTTTAAAGATGAAGG
Source organism: Garcialebias charrua (assembly GCA_038048925.1). Taxonomy (NCBI): domain Eukaryota; kingdom Metazoa; phylum Chordata; class Actinopteri; order Cyprinodontiformes; family Rivulidae; genus Garcialebias; species Garcialebias charrua. The sequence goes on from JBBPBX010006196.1 coordinate 62,955, forward strand.
AATCAGTTGAATTGTCTCCCTCCTCCCTGCAGGCTCCATAGGGAGCTTGCTCCCTTTATGTGAAAGGGAGACAATTCAACTTATTCCTTCATCTTTAAAAACTGTGTTAGGATAGGCTAAGTGCTTGGTGACTGTCCAGTACTGTACATGTATTCATTTATTTAAAAAAAAAAAAAAAATTTTCTATGTGTTCCTACTTACGAATTTTTGACATACGAGCGCCCCCTAGTGACGGAACTCGCTCGTAAGTCGGGGACTACCTGTATATTTGATATACTGTATCCGGTTTTATTGTGAAAGGGTCAGGGGGTTGTTTCCGGGTTCACAAAGACGTTCTCTAAGTTGCTCTACAAAGTGTCGCATTGAATCCTTGTGTAAAAACACGACAGCCTCCACTCAGAAACGTGAACAGAGAGGTGGAGACATTATTAAATCAGCAGTTTATCATATAGCGCCAAAGACACGGTCAGTCTCAGCTGTGGAAGAAGGCGGCTAAAGCGTTAGCCATCTTGTTAGCCGCTAAGGACCGTATCTTTGGTGATGTGATGAGCTGCTGATTTATTAATGTCTCCACGTCCTTCTGCTCCTCTCATGAAAGCGCTGCAGTGCGCGCACGACTAAATGAGCTTGGACCCGTGGTTTGTTTAATGAAGCAGGAGGCTGTAAAAAAAACTCGGTTCTGCCGTTTCACGCTCCACTCCGCTGTTTAAATGGTGAAAAAGATTCGTAGATCCGAGCCTTCGTCGGGATTATTTTCAGCATCGTCTACAAAAATATTTTTTCTGCCCTCATCTGACAATTTAAATCCAAACTAGCTCAGGAAAAACATTGTTTTTCCCCCTCAGCAGCTGCGTCGCGGCTCTTCATATCTGCCGTGTTTACTTCTTGTTGTGCTGAAAGTCTCCGCGGCTCCGCCCTCCTGCAGCCTGCAGGAAGGAGGGGCTGGGTCTGTGTTCAGTGAAGGAGAAGGAGGGGGGCGAGTGGGAGAAAACAGACAGACGGAGGATTCTCGATATAAACAATATAGTCTCGTCTTATATCTCTTTAGAAAAAATCTCGATATTTTAAAAATATCGATATATCGCCCAGCCCTACCCACCCCCACTAGGGCCAAGCCCGGGGACGACATGTCCCCAGACTCCCAAGCTCCCGGCGTCCACCCTGAAACCACCCCAGCCCAGCTGGGCCACCAACCAGCCACCCATGACAGCCGCCACAGACCACCGAGGCCCCGCATGCAGTCCCCAGCAGACATCCACCAGAACCACCCAGATCCTCCCCAGGTTGAAGGCAGGGCCTTCCCCGCCCAAACAGCCCCAACCCCCGGCGTCCAAAACCCTGACTGGGCATCGTTTGAATTTGAGCGATTCCGGTTCCGATTCTTCGTTTCGATTCCGATTCTTTTCGATTCTCGATTCCGATTCTTTTTGTAGGCGGGGTTAAAAAAACATGTCAATTCAATTCAGTTCAGTTTATTTATACTGTATAGCTCCAAGTCACAACAGAAGTTGTATCAGGGCACTGAACAGAAACAATCAAATATAAAAATAATAAGTTAACAGAAACTTTAAAATAAAAATAATAAGTTAACAGAAACTTTAATATAAAAATAATGGTAACACTATTTATCTGAGGAGACTACTTTGAGTTTAACTCCATGTTATAAAAGAGCTACAGTAGTTAGCCAGAGTTCTTTCAGGATGAAATAATTTGAACTTCTGTTTGAATTTAATGCTATGAACTTTTTGTTAAATTTACTATGAATTTCTCACAGGGCAGATTAGAGCCAACATGGAGGACTCACCAACATATACTGTATTATTATTATTATACATATAATATTGTACAGTGTCTGATGCTGCAGTCATGTTACTGAGCTCCCACTGATGGGCTAACCTGGTTCCACCACCAGCAGCAGGACCCTCAGACAGAACAGCTGATGGGATGTCCTAGTATCTGCAGCCCTCTCTCCATTTGTTTCTTCATGGACATGGAGCTGTGACATTATGTTCTGTGCCTCTTCCTCAGCAAAAGCTCCTCCAGTGGAGACTTTCTGGACAGACTGCAGGGAGGTTCCTAAACAAACAACAGGTTTATCAGTATTATCAGTAAAAAGAGATTATTAAATCATTTTTAAGACTGAGAATGTGTACAATTATTAGCTCTGTTGTTATTGGCTAACTAACCTATTCAATAATTCTTCAAACTGTGACATTCACTCATAATGGAATGAAAGAGAACATAAACAGAAATTATATAATAATGAAAACTAGAGACATTAAAACATTTTAAAAGACACAGAGAACTTTAAATGGATTAAGAATGTTAATGTTGGATTTGCTTAACTATAGAAAAGTTTCTACAGTTTTATTTTGCTTTGTTTTGTTTTTTGAATGTCCAGAAGACCAGACTTAGCTTTTTTGGATAGTAGTAATGTGTCTGAGTGCAATGTAGATCCAAGATGGCGCCCATAAGCATGGCTGCGTGTCCGCCTCTCCTGTGGGTGTTTGGAATTTTTGTGTTTTGTTCGTTCTTCATTGGAGACATAACTACACTGCTGGTTTATGATCGGAAGCAGCTTCTGGATTTACGGTTTGCTGCCGCGGATGTCGCTGATTCGGGCCAGTATGACCGTACCTCGGGATCGGGGAGGCCCCCTCTACCCCCGTTGCTCGGAGACGAGTTGCCCGTTTACCTCCGCTGCTCTTCGCACCAGCCTGCACGGAGAAATCGATCGACTCGGAGGAAGAAACGCGGCTGTCGAGCTGGCCGGCTGGTGAAGCTCAGAGCCCGGCGTTCTGCCTCGCTGTCTTCAGCTGATGGTCTCGATTCTCATCGCCAGTCTCCCGCGTGCACGGACCAGGAAAACAACGAGGATCTGCAGCCGGAGCAGCTCTCTGTGGGCAGCGAGCCGCGGGGCGCTCCCCCACCAGCTGTTAGCACATCAGCTGCTAGCAGCCCATCAGCGGCTAGCTCGGATATCATCAAATTCTGTGTTGTCAACGCCCGATCTGTTTGCAACAAAACGTTCATCCTCAGGGATTACTTTGAAGAGCACGACTTGGACTTTTTCTGCATCACAGAGTCGTGGATGTCGTCGGGTGAGTCCTGCGCGCTGACGGAAATAATACCACCAAACTGTTTGTTTTTTAACGACCCGCGACCATCAGGTCGTGGCGGTGGGTTATTAACTATCTTCAAATCAACTTTTGACTGTAAACAACTGTCCATTCCAGTCTCCTGCTCCAGTTTTGAGCTGACTGTGTTTGAACTAGGACATTCACCTGTAACTTTGTGTGCTCTTGTCTACCGGCCGCCTCGTTCTAAGAACTTCATCAGCGAGTTTTCTGATTTCTTGGCTGAAATTACAGCTAAATATTCTCGGGTCGTCATTTCAGGCGACTTCAACTTGCACGTGTGTTGTCCTGAGAAGCCCATGGTTAAGGACTTTTTAGATTTATTGGACTCATTTAATTTAACTCAACACGTGAACTCTTCCACACAGCAGCGTGGACATTTGTTGGACCTTGTTTTAACATGTGATGTGACCGTTTCAAACCTTGAAATAGGAGACAATGCATTCTCAGATCATAGGCCAGTGAATTTTCAGGTCAACATCCCCCATGTAACACCTAAAACATGCATTCCTGCACGTAAAGGCAGGAATGTTAACCATTTAACTGCCGCACGTTTCACTGAGGTCTACAACAATGACATGTTAATTCAGCCCCCGGGGTTCCTCTCCAGCACTGAGGAGCTGACAAACCAGTTTGACTCTGTTTGTTTAAAGGCTTTGGACCAAGTGGCGCCTATTAAATCTAGGAGACCAAAACTCAGGGCTGAACCGTGGCTGAACGACACGACCAGAGCTGTTAGGCAGCAATGCCGAAAGGTGGAGAGGAAGTGGAAAAAAGACAGTCTGCAGGTCTCTTTTGAGATGGTAAAAGAGAGCTGGCGCCGATATCAGAAAGCAGTGAAAACTGCTAAATCACAATACTTCTCTGATATCATTGCTGCAAATTCTCGTAACCCTCGAGTTCTGTTCTCCACCCTAAACTCTGTTCTCCACCTCACTGAACAATCACCCATGGAAGCCTCGACTGAGCTGTGCGAGAACTTCCAACATTTCTTTTTAGATAAAATCGCAACCACCAGGGCTCTCATTTCTCCCCCATCTCACGATCCATCCATCCCACCTCAATCTGTTGCTGTGTTTGAACATTTTGAACCAGTCTCTCTGTCCTCTCTAGAGCAGGTCATGTGCAGCCTGAAACCATCTGGCTCCCCCTTCGATGTGGTCCCTCCTCGGCTTCTAAAGGAGGTTTTTCACACTCTAGGTCCCTCCATTCTCTCGATTGTAAATAGCAGTCTATCTTCGGGTGTGGTGCCAAAATCATTAAAACATGCTGCTGTTCAACCCCTCCTGAAAAAACCAAACCTCGACCCGTCAGTATTATCCAATTTCAGGCCTGTCTCCAGACTCCCATTTGTTTCTAAACTTCTAGAGAAAATAGTTGAGTCCCAACTAAAGTGCTTCCTGGAGGATCACGCTATCCCCGAGCTATTCCAGTCTGGCTTCAAATCCCTCCACAGCACTGAGACTGCCCTACTGAAGGTTTTTAACGACATCTTTCTATCCACAGATACTGGTGACTCTGTGCTGCTTGTCCTATTGGACCTCACATCCGCTTTCGACACCATCGACCATGAGATCCTCATTGCTAGGTTGGAGCAGTGGGTGGGCATCTCAGGATCAGCCCTAAACTGGTTCAGATCCTACCTCTCTGACAGGTCTTTTTGTGTGTCCATCAATGATTTTACTTCTGCAGTGGCGGCTCTTAAATGGGGGGTTCCGCAGGGGTCCATCCTGGGTCCTCTCTTGTTCTCCTTATACCTGCTGCCACTCGGTGCTATTTTCCGGAAACACAATATACCTTTCCACTTCTACGCTGATGACTGTCAAATCTACTTCCCCCTAAGACAAAATGGTACAGGCTCTATTCAACCTCTGCTCGACTGCCTGGCTGACATCAGGGACTGGATGGCTTTAAATTTCTTAAGCTTCAATGATAAGAAGTCTGAAGCCATATTGTTCCTTCCCAATGACACAACCTCAAACCACTGCATTGACCTGTCTGCTCTACCCCTGTCCGAAAAACAAAAAGTCAAAAATCTGGGAGTGATAATGGATCCTTCCATGAAACTCAACAGTCATGTAAACATGATCGTCAAATCCTGTTTTTTCCAGCTGAGGCGTCTGTCTAAGCTGAAGCCCATATTATCCAAAAAGCACCTGGAGACAGTGATTCACGCATTCATTACATCTAGGCTTGATTACTGCAATTCACTTCTGTTTGGCGTCAGTCAAGCCACCATTGCACGATTACAACTGGTTCAGAACGCAGCTGCCCGATTTTTAACCAGCACACGCAAAAGAGAGCACATTACACCAGTCTTGGCCTCCCTTCACTGGCTACCGGTTCATCTTCGAATCCAATTCAAAATTCTCATGTATGTCTACAAATCGCTGAACAGTCTCGCCCCCGCCTATCTCTCGGATCTGATACACCCATATGTCCCTCCACGTGCTTTGAGGTCAGAGGATCAGGTACTCTTAATAGTTCCAGAAACTCGCCTTAAGCGCAGGGGTGACAGGGCGTTCTCTGTAGCAGGCCCAAGACTCTGGAACGAGTTACCGCTGCTCATCAAACAGGCCCCCTCCCTCTCGGTTTTCAAATCCCGGTTAAAAACTCACTACTACTCCATCGCTTTCAATGCCAGCTGATTTGTATTGGATCGTTTGATTTATGATCTGCAATGTTTTTATGTTTTTCGTGTTGTACTTCATTGTCTGTGTTACCTGTTGCGTGTTTGTTTGTCCAGCACTTTGGTGTGGACTTGTTCCTGTTTAAAGTGCTTTATAAATAAAATGGTATGGTATGGTATGGTAATGTAAGTGCAATCCATGGCAGGAGTTGAATCCACATCTGAAAAGGGATGCAACCTTTTCACAACATATGCTGTAACTGTTCTGTGGCACTCTTCATTCAGTTAAACTGACGTTTTTACCTTGGACACTGGTGAACACTGTGAAGCCATTTCAGGTCGTTTGTCTAAGAAAAAAAACAAGCTAACGTTAGCATCGTGTTTGTATTTGAGCTGACTTACCGCTTTAAACGGAGTATAACTTGTTAGCTGCCTTAATGTTGGTATGAGACGTAGTTTATAGTTTATTTATTTACCTGATGGAGCCGAAGAGGTAGTGATTAGCGAAAAGTCCGGCGGAGCGTTTTGCAGACGGACCACTTCGCACTTCCGGTCGGACACGAAGCGAAAATAATCCTGTGGAGCACGTCAAACGGGACACTATTTTACT
>JBBPBX010006197.1:15296-35285 GCA_038048925.1 Garcialebias charrua
GTTGTGTGTCATCATTTCATGTCTCCGTGTTGCGATACCAACTCTTTGTTGTGTATTTTTGTCTCGTATGGTGGTTGTTGACAGTTTTTGGTATCCGTCTCCCGTGTAGGTCTTCAGGCCGGTGACAACACTCTGAACGTCCTCTGTTCCCTGAGAGCAGCTCGGACTCTCACCCGCGGACGTTTTAGTGACGTCTCCCAGCCGGACGCTCGAGCCGCCGTCCTGTCGGACTACGTCCACTTCCTGACCACGCCCGGCTCCCACGCAGACACCTACGCCGAGTCGTTCCACCGGTCGTTCTTCGCCGACTGGCAGGACAGCAGACCGGCGTCTCCCCGTGAGGTGAGGCATGCGCTCCATATCCAGCTGCTGGAAACCAGGTGTCGCATCTGTCCCTGCTTATTTTTATTTTTATTTAAAACATTTATTCATTTCAAATATAAAAAATAAAAAAAACACAAGAAAATTATTTACAAAACCACAAAAAAAAAACAATACATGAAATGAAAGGAGGCAGAAGAAGATAAAAATCTTATTATATCTGCCCCTTCTTCAAACAAAATTAATTCAAACAATCAATTCAAACAGCAATCATATATCAAAAATATAAGATAATAAATGAATTTTCACACAATACCATATACAGTAATTTGGATATAAACCAATTTATGAATATTTGTTCAGACATTTTGTTTTAATAATTTTCTTAAATATAGATATTGACTTCGCAGTTTTAGTATCAGTTTCCAAATCATTCCACAATCCTATTCCCTGTATTAAAGTAGACCTACTCTTTAAACTAGTTCTATGCTGTGGCATAACAAAAATATCTGTTCCCTTGAGATTGTAAGTACTGGTCCTTTTTACAAAAAGCGTTTGGATATTTGAGGGTAATGTGAAATTCTGAGCTTTGTATAATAATAAAAGAATAAGTGTTTGTTGTGGGAGGGGGGAGGGGGGGAGAAAGGGGATAAAAATAAAATAAAAATCGGAGAAGTCATGTAAGTTTTGTAAAATGCATGTCAGCTGTTGTATGTTCTCGTGATAAACAAATAAAATAAAAAAATAAAAAAAGAATATTATAGTTAGCCTGGTTGAAACCAGACCCTGTCCTTCACTTCGCTTCAGACAATGGTCTGGGACCGCTCCATTGAAAAACGTTTCTTACTGGAGGCGTTGGCCTCTGCTTAGGAACAACAACATTGGATATTTTGAACAGGGAAAGCATTCTGCTCCCTCCCCTCAGAGCCACCCCCCGTGCTCTGGTGAACTTGACTGACAACTGCTCCGCCCCCTGCTCCAGGAGTCCTGCAGCTTTTCTCTCGCTGCGCAAATTCAGTGTTTATATGTTATAAAACGTTTTAATAAAATAAAATAAAACCATGGATCGCTGGTCCAGCTCACCAAAAGACCAGAAAATCTGATGGACTCCGGCAGCAACGTAAAACCCGAGTTTAATTCTCGTGACAACCATTTCCTTGTTCATTTTACTCAGCCGGAGGGTAGAGGAGAAGGAGGACGAGGGAGCGATTACTTGACTTTTTTGGGGAAAAAACAAACAAAAGAAAACTCCAGATAAGGGATTAAGAAGGGGAAATTAATAAATTTGTGTCACATATAAAACAGTTCTGCATCGCTTTGCATCGCTTTGAATGAGAACATGCCGGTGCTCGCTGACTGAGCGCTGGCAGAGCCCTGGGCTCTGCGCGCTGGGACAGGTGGGGGCGTGGGTTAGGGGCCAAAACTCCACCCCTTCTGTTCTCTGATTGGTCCGGTCAAAAATCGGCCGGAGAAATCCTTGTTAATGGGAGGAATCCCAGACTGTGCAGTGAAGGGAAATGAGAATTGAGCGGAGCTGTGCAGGAATGGCGAGGGCCAGGCTATATTATAGTCAACCAAATCATAAAACTTCAGCAACTTCAATTTGCAAAACAAAACATTTGATGGATGGCGGTAATGTTTTCTTGTAGTTATTCCTATACAGTAGCTCTTTTTTGTAAAATAAAAATAGGCTTAGTTACAGTTTTGCACGCTGTACCCCAAACATCTATACAGTAAATTAAGTGCGGGAGTATAATTGTATTATATAACAAATACAGTGAGTGCTTTATCATTTAATAGATCTCTAACTCTATATAGCACTGCAATAGACCTAGATATTTTAGTTCTTACAAAATTTACGTGTTGTTTCTATGTCAGCTTATCATCAATAATTACACCCAAAAACTTCACCTCCCTTGCCCTGCATATCTCAAAACCTTCAATCTTAAAAAGGAACATCAACAGTTGTCTTTTTCTTACTAAATATCATATAATTGGTTTTATCTAGATTTAACGATAACATATTTAACTTAAACCAAATATTGTATTTTTACAAACGCAAGATTTATCAACTCAATCATTTGTTCCAAGTCTTTACCCGAACAAAAGAAAGTAGTGTCATCAGCAAAATGAATACATTTAAGGACACTGGACACCTTCATTAAATCATTTACGTATAAAATAAACAACTTGGGTCCAAGTACAGAGCCCTGTGGTACTCCAGATAAGACATTGCATAGATTAGATCTAACGTTTGTTCAAATTGACGATGTGCTTATTGGACTTCCTGCCCTCTCCAGGTTCTGATCTTTGCAGAGGAACGTTCCAGACGAACGCTGAGCTCCCAGTTTCCTGACAGCCAGCTGGACGCCATCGGCTGCCTTCCCATGATCCTCCCCTTCGTCCTGCTGTCGGCCAATGTGGAGCAGGCTGTGAGTGAACGCAGACCAGATTCATCTGAAATGAGTCTCATCTCGCCGTTAACAGCCTCTGTGTTCAGGTGTCGGCAGCGGTGGAGTTTGTGAAACTCACCCATCCTCACCCCAACGTGCCGAAGTACGTGTCCACCTACGCCCAGGCGCTGCACGCAGTTCTGGGCGGAGCCAGCCTCCGCCAGCAGGCCGAGCACGCTTTGAGGACATTGGACGCCTGGGACACCTGCCAGAGCTTCAGCAGCAAGGCTGCCAGGTCTGCCGGAACTGGGTCGAAGGGTTCTAGATCTCAGTAAACTTAATGAGAAACATCAGGTTTCATGTTTTGGGGATAAGACTCAAACAACGTCCTCACAGCTTCTTCACAATAACAGCTAACTATAAAAGTATTCTTTTAGAGTTTTTCAGCAAAACACCAGCTCCTTCCATCAAGCAAATACAAGCTTTTCACGTTCTTTTCTGCGAAACATGTTTTGACAGCTGTTGAATTATGGGCAATGCACATTGATACATGAAGACCCAAACTAACAAAATATGTGCTCACATGACTCGGGTACAAAATATTCTCACGACTCGGATATGAAATATATTCTCATGTGACTTGAATACAAAATATTTTCTCACGTGACTCGGTTATGAAATATATTCTCACATGACTTGGGTACAAAATATCTTCTCACGTGACTCGGGTACAAAATATCTTCTCACGTGACTCGGGTACAAAATATCTTCTCACGTGACGCGGGTACAAAATATATTCTCACGTGACGCGGGTACAAAATATATTCTCACGTGACCTGGGTACAAAATATCTTCTCACGTGACTCGGGTACAAAATATCTTCTCACGTGACTCGGGTACAAAATATATTCTCATATGACTCAGGTATAAAATATTCTCACGTGACTTGTGTACAAAATATGTTCTCATGTCACTCGGGTACAAAATATATTCTCACATGACTCGGGTACAAAATATATTCTCACGTGACTCGGGTACAAAACATGTTCTCATGTCACTCGGGTACAAAATATATTCTCACATGACTCGGGTACAAAATATATTCTCACGTCACTCGGGTACAAAATATATTCTCACGTGACTTGTGTACAAAATATGTTCTCATGTCACTTGGGTACAAAATATATTCTCACATGACTCGGGTACAAAATATGTTCTCATGTCACCTGGATACAAAATATATTCTCACATGACTCGGGTACAAAATATATTCTCACATGACTCGGGTACAAAATATATTCTCACGTCACTCGGGTACAAAATATATTCTCACGTGACTTGTGTACAAAATATGTTCTCATGTCACTTGGGTACAAAATATATTCTCACGTGACTCGGGTACAAAATATATTCTCACGTGACTCGGGTATAAAATATATTCTCAAGTCACTTGGGTACAAAATATATTCTCAGGTCACTTGGGTACAAAATATATTCTCAGGTCACTTGGGTACAAAATATATTCTCATGTGACTCGGGTATGAAATATATTCTTACGTCACTTGGGTACAAAATATATTCTCAGGTCACTTGGGTATAAAATATATTCTCACGTGACTCGGGTACAAAATATATTCTCACGTGACTCGGGTATAAAATATATTCTCAAGTCACTTGGGTACAAAATATATTCTCACGTGACTCGGGTATAAAATATATTCTCAGGTCACTTGGGTACAAAATATATTCTCATGTGACTCGGGTATGAAATATATTCTCACGTCACTTGGGTACAAAATATATTCTCACGTCACTTGGGTATAAAATATATTCTCAGGTCACTTGGGTACAAAATATATTCTCATGTGACTCAGGTATGAAATATATTCTCACGTCACTTGGGTACCAAAAACTCTCTTAAGGCCCCCACACACTCAATCGTACTTCACTCCGTGGAGATCAGTGCGGACTCGATGCGGATTTGAAGCGGACGTCCGCCGGCCATGTCCATGCAAAGTTAAATTTTATGACCGCGTACGCGTTCTCAGTGTCGCACAATAAACTGCCTGGCGAGAAATGGTGTTCACATCAAATTGTTTTGTATGAAACTGCAGCGCAGATGCGCAGCGCAACTGCCTCTCTGTGTGCAGCGCTGACAGGTGTGCGGTGGTTGCCCTGGTGGTAAAGTGTCCAACTTGCTAGAATCCATTCGAAAATACTGTATTAAAAATATTTCTCGCTGTCCATTGTCTTCATGTCCTTCGCCAGTGTATTAAATTCCCCTTCTTCATCCCTGGTCTGGTTTAATGGCCTTATGTGCCACCTTTTTAATTTTTTTTTATTATTATTTTTAGAATATCCTAATTTTTTTTCTATATATTTTTTCAATATAATTATTTTAAAGCTAAAAGGCAAGAGATCTCTTCCTCCTTGTCCGGTGACGCCAAATTTTGAGAAACGAAGGAATTTGTCACAAAAGAATTTTAGGCAATCTGTACGCTCGAGTATAATATCTCAACCGTCTGCAGACTGTATGCGCGGAGTACGCACAGTACAGGGAACCCTCGACTTACGAACGAGTTCCGGACCTAAGGACCGTTCGTATGTTGAAAATGACGTGTCAGATCCTATAGTAAAAAATATATATATATATATATATTTTTTTAAATAAATGAATACATGTACAGTACTGTACAGTTACCAAGCACTTAGCCTATCCTAACACCGTTTTTAAAGATGAAGGAGTGAGTTGAATTGTCTCCCTTTCACATAAAGTGAAAGTAGCTCCCTTTATGTGAAAGGAGCCTGCTGGGGAGACAATTCAACTCACTCCTTCTTCTTTAAAAACTGTGTTAGGATAGGCTAAGTGCTTGGTGACTGTACAGTACTGTACATTTATCTTTTTATTTAAAATATATATACTGTACGTCCAAGTATGTGGGGGCCTTTATGTGACTCGGGTACTAAAGACGCTCTCTTGTTACTTCAGCTGCCATCCTCGAGGCGGCGTCAAGTTTTCAGAGAATTGGTTAAAAATAAATGTAACCTCATAGCAGTTTTTTTCTGATGTTCCAGGTTTCCTGTGTCCTCAGAGGGCAGGCTGAAGGTCCATCAGAGCGCTGTGGACCACCTGGGTCTGGCTTGCTACAATAAAGGTCAGAACCTGATCAGGCCTGGGTCACTTCCTGTGATCGGTGCTCTTACCTTGGTCTTTTTTTGTCCAACAGGAGCCTTGTCCAGCTTGTTTTACCTAGCTCACGAGTTTCACGATGACCCAAAGGGAGGAATCCTGACCAACACCAACTGTGGAGGTTAGACAAACGATGACGTCTCGAGACACGAACCAGACAAGACAGGAAATACGTGCTCAATTCAGAAGTTAAATTAGCCTCAGAATCCAGAGAGAAAATCTTTTCTAGTCCTCGTAGATTTATTTTATGTTGTTCAGTTTTTTTATTAATTACATTTTTTTTTTTAAACTTTTATCACCAGAAGCAGTGGCGGCCCGTGTAATGTCCACCAGGTGGGGCTATTTCTCCAAAATGAAAATTTTTCCCCCAAGTTCAAACAGGTTTTATTTTATCAAATGCAGATTAATACAAGGTCAACAGAACAATTAAAGGCTCAGGATGAGAAGAACCAATTTGACTCACTAAAACAACAAAGAACAAACAAGAATATATATAAATAAATAAATTGTATATAAATTATAGAAAGGAAAATAAGTGAGCTTAGAACATTTCTGCATTTCTACTTGCAAGAGGCTTTGTTTTCATTCTCCAGATCAACACAGTGTTAAGAAATAGTAAAACACCACAAGTGACATTTAGTATACAAAATTGATAAAAAAAAATTATAAGCAAATTAAAATAAATGTAGCCATCAGAGTCCAATACTGTACAATAACCTGCACTGGCAACCTAACTCCACAAACAAACAAAGAAAAAAACAAACTAACCAGTTGCCACTTTTAGAATAAACAGTCAGCTGAATGCTTTTATCACAAACAGAGCCACCATAAAGAGGAGAGGATATCTGCCAGGAATGGTAATATAATAATATAAGCATTAGATAAAGGCTAGCATTAGCATGTTAGCTCTAAAATAAAAATCACCAGTTGCCACTTTTAGAATAAACAGTCAGCTTTCACAAACAGCCATCTAATTTGATTTGATTTATTTATTTATTCATTTTATAAAAACACAACAATAATACATACAGTAGAAGAAAATAAAAAACAGACAAATAAAATGAAAGGCAGCAGAAGAAGAAAAAAATCTTATTTTTTCTGCCCCTTATAATTTAATTTGAGAGGCATATCAGTCAGAAATGCAAATAGACATTAGATAAAGGGCTTTCAATGATTTAAAACTTACCTGAGCAAGCCTGCTTGAGTCACTGACAGCACAGCTCATTTTCCAGACCAAAAAAAAAAGTTTTTTAAATAAATAAATGGCTGGAAACACGCGATCGGTAGGTAGAGCTCACGTTGGACGTCTTCAGGGCGGTGAAAACTGCGCCCAGCATCATCACATAGTTTTGTAACGTCGTGGAATAACTGCGCATGCGCCACTTATAACGAGAGTCTATGGATAAGATCAGAGTGTCCCAAAACAGGAAATACGTCACCAATCAGGAAACGTTTTTTGAAACAAACAATATAACTCATCCTTACTCATAAAATATTTATCCTACACAACTAAAAACATATATGCATATATTTCAAAATATTTTTATTTCATTATTTCATTTTTATTATTATTATTTTTTTTAAGTCTTCAATGTAACATGGTCCAGAATTTCGAGTGGGGCGGTGCCCTAGCGCCCCCTATTGGCCGGCCGCCCCTGACCAGCAGATAAATATCTGGACCATGAAATGATTAAAACAAACAAAAAAATTACTTGTGATTTTTTTTTAGTTCTAAATGTCATTTTACGTTTTATGAAGAATTTCCCTCCTTACATTCATTCATTCATTCAACCTTTATTTAGTCAGGTAAATTTCATTGAGCCTCGAGGGCTCATTTACAAAAGCGACCTGCTACAAACTAAAGAATGATGAACAGCAATGGTAGAATTTCCTTAAACAACAAACAACAGAAAAAAACATAGGAGAGAAATAGAAAGTGAAATGCAAAGTATCAAAACTAGCAAAACACCACAAGGTAGATGTACAAAATCAAAAACAAGAACATATCTGCAATGGTTTTTGCCAGGATTCCAAAAGATTCTTAAAACCATTTAGAGAGGTCAGGGCCGAGAGCTTCAAATCTTTTTGTAAGATATTCCAGGAAGCAGGAGCAGAGTAGGAGAAGGCCCTTTTTCCAAGTTCAGTCCTCACTGACGGAACACTGCAGGTAATCATGTCCTGAGAGCGCACACTGTAGCTGCACTCACGCAAAGACATGTAGGAGGAGATGTATGAGGGCAGCAGACCAAGAAGTGATTTAAAGATGAAAATGTACCAGTGGAAGAGTCTGCGTGAGGTTAATGATGTCCAGTTAACCAGTGAATACAGGGTGCAGTGGTGGGTACGATAATCACAGCCAGTTATGAATCTTAGAGCACCATGATAGACAACATCCGCAGGGTGCTTGTAGGAGCATTCATGTTGAGAATGTCACCGTAATCAATGGAGGGAAGGAAAGTCACAGTTGTTTTTAGTCCGAGCTCTTTGCGAGTTTGTTTGTGTTCTTTCCCAGGCGAGAACTGTAACCGCGGGGCCGCACTCGGGGCCTTGCTGGGGGCCGGGGCCGCCCACATCGGATCTGGAGTCCCACAGGAGTGGAAGGACGAACTGAGAGACGCCCAGGTGTTCCTCCCAGACATCCTGAAGGAGCTGCGATGAACGCAGCGCTGCCCCCTGTTGGAGAGGAGGAAAACTGCAACCCCTGTTTTATCGTGTTTTGCTCGTTACATTTATTTAATTAAGTTTTTAAATGTTGATGTGCTTTACTATTAATGAATATATTAGAGAAAGATTAAATGATCATTAAAATATATGTATTATTTATGAAATAATTTGCTTTAACATGTTTGCAGAATTTACATAAACATATGAATCTTCGTGTGTTTACAGTAGTTTTATAACCAGTGCTAATGTTTATGTCTCACATTTTTAATAAAACAACAAAACAAATTTTATTGTTTAAATCTTGTGATTTTAACCGGAACGAAGGAAGAAGAGTCAATAATGTGACAGAGCTGTTTTGCTGTTGGTTTTTCTGTTTGTGTTTCACTCGTGAACTTTGATCCCTTCAGAACAATCATGGCGTTCATCAGCACTGAAACGCATCGTGTCTTCTTTTTACTTATCGTGGTTTCTTTCCCAGCATGCACTGGGATCTCAGAAGGTCAGTCTTTGTTCCTTTAACTCTTCTTCAGAAACTCTTCGGTCTTATCGCCCATCAAAGGCACTCAGGTGGAATGTTTAAGCTCGAGTTTGACATCAGGCCACTGATTTTATCTACGTGTTTTACTTGTTTACTTAAAATGATCTTTTACATAATTTGTCTTAGAAAATTTTAACTACTGGGTATTGATGCTGGACTAAAAACTGATATGAAATATTATTTATTACCATAAAACACAGAGTTTAATTGACTTCACTGCAAAAAATAAACACAGTTTTCAAATGTTTATTTTAATAAACAATTGTGTATTTAGGTTTAAATAAAATGTGAAATTACAATATGATTTGATTCTAGTTAAAATTATAACGTCTCTAAACCATGTTTTCTGACTGTTTTTGTATTTTATATTTTTATTGTATTTTAAATTTACCTAATTCAAAATACATTATTTTTTATGAAGTGAGATATTTTTGTTTTGTTTTAAACGTTTATTTATTTCATAATAATTAAAAAAACACAAATACCATTTCAAATTCAAATATATAAAATACATATAAAATAAAAGGTGGCAGAAGAATAATAATGTAATATCTTATCATATCTGCCCCTTCTTAACAAATCATTTTTTTAAACAAACAGAATCAAGCAATGAAAATAAAATTGCATAGCAAAGAACATATAATTTGTCACATTACTCATTATAATTAATAGATATTTACAAACTTATATATATCTTGTTAACAGAATATTCTTGATCTTTTTCTTAAATAAAAATAATGATTTCTCATTTTTAATATCACAGTCCAAACTATTCCATAAACTTATGCCTTTTATTGAAGTTGATCTACCCCTCAAGCTGGTTCGATACTTCGGTTTAACAAAAATGTCCATACCCTTTAAATTGTAACAACTAATCCTTTTAGTAAAATATATTTAAATGTGTGGTGGTAGTATGTTGTTCTGAGCCTTGAATATAGTAATCCACCAAATCATAGAACTTAAGCGATTTCATTTGATAAAACAAAATACTAGAAGGATGACAATAGTGTTTTCTTAAGACAATTCTTACAGCTCTTTTTTGTAAAATGAAAATTGACTGGGTTAAAGTTTTACAAGCAGTACCCCAAACACCAACACAGTAAATCAAATGTGGTACAATAATTGTGTTGTATAGCAAACTCAGAGCTTTTACATTCAAGAAGTCCCTTACCCTATACAATACTGCCACGGACTTTGATAATTTAGTTCTTACAAGGTTAATATGTTGCTTCCATGACAGTTTATCATCAATAATTACTCCAAGGAACCTGACTTCATTTACTCTGTGTATCTCGACGCCATCAATTTGAAAAGGAAAGTCCACAGAGAATTTTTTTTTTACTAAATATCATATAATTAGTTTTTTCAACATTCAAAGATAACTTATTTAGTTTAAACCAAGTTTGTAGTTTAGCAAACTCCCTCTTCATAAGTTCACAAATTTGATTTAGGTCTCCACCCGAGCAAAAGAAGGTAGTGTCATCAGCAAACATAACACATTTTTGTTTTCTATAAATTGTTGTCTAATTTTTGTACAAAAACAAATTTTTGTATTTACGGCCCTAGAAAAAACAAGATCAAAACTTCAACAAAGGTATTAAAATGCATCTTCTCAGATTAACATGCTAGTTGTTTTTAGCATGCTAACATGCTACTTATGTTTTATTTTATTTTTTTTGCATGCTACTTATGTTAGCATGCTAATGTGCTACTTACCGGTAGGCTATATTAGCATTCTAATATTTTCTTCAAGACGTGACTGAAATTTATAGCAATATCAAGTTTATTTTCTTAACTATAAAATAAAACTCAAGCCCACAACAATTGTTAATTGATTTAAATGTGTCTATACACAAAAGAATAATTTATCTGGCTTCTGTCACAGAGGTAACGGGTCAAGAAAAGTATAAACCTCTAAAACTCTGTTCTTATCCCAAGGTATTCCCAGTCCAGTGAAAATATGTGATCTGGGTTAATTCTGGGTCTCTTACAATTCTGGGTCAAGAACATCTCCAAAGGGAGGTGTCCAGGAGACATCCATATAAGATGCCTATAACCACCTCGACTGACCATGAGTAGCTGTACTCTGAGCTTTCCCATGGAAGCTTCTCACCTCATCTCTAAGGCTGATATCAGTCACCCTACAAAGGAAGCTCAGCAGCCAGTTGGATTTTGTTGATTTTGTTATTTTGCCAGAGTTAGCATTTCTTGTCATTCGCACCACATGTGGTGGAACGAGAGTATGTACACAGGGTACACCCAACAATAAAATGTAAAAGAAAAGCAGTACTGTAATAAGATCTAGATATGAACTAAGAAAAACAACAACTAAAATACACTAAGCACTAGTAGCATAAAAACATTACTTGGAACAGCAGCACAAACATGAGTCTGTGTGCAGATGAGCACGAATGAACACAGCAACATGAAACAGATCAGCAGCAACATGATGTAATTTTTTCACAGTGTTTATTCTGGTTAGATATTCATGAGTCTAACAGCCTCAGGGTAGAAGCTGTTCCTCAGTCTAGTGGTTCTACACTTAATGCTCCTCAGCCTCCTTCCTGAGGGGAGAGAGGCAAAAAGTGTGTGTGCTGGGTGAGTGGGGTCCTTCATGATGCAGGTGGCCCTGTAGCTGGACTCATCATTGTTTGTGATGCATCCCACCACCGTTGAATCATCTGCAAACTTTACAATATGACAGCCTGGATGGGTGGCTGCACAATCATATGTGAGCAGAGTAAACAGGAGAGGGCTCAGCACACATCCCTGAGGGAGCCAGTGCTGAGGGTTAGGTTGAGGAGGAGAAGTTCTGGATCCTCACTGACTGTGGTCTGTTTGTTAAGAAGTCTAGTATCCAGTTACAAATGGAGGGGCTTAGTCCAAGTGTGGATAGTTTGTCCATCAGGGTTTGGGGGATCATGGTGTTGAAGGCAGATGTGAAGTCCACAAAGAGCAGACAGACGTATGAGTCCTTCTGATCCAGGTGGGTGAGAGCAGTGTGGACCACAGAGGAGATGGCGTCCTCTGTTGATCAGTTCTCATGGTATGCATACTGGTGATGGTCCTCGTTGATGTTGATAGTTGTTTTGATGTGGGTCATGACCAGTTTTTCTAAGCATTTAGCGACTATCTGGGTGAGGGCCACCGGCCAATACTCATTCAGACCAGTCACAGTAGAGCTCTTTGGGACTGGGATGATGGTGGCAGTCTTCAGGCAGGTGGTAACTGTTGCCAGCGTAAGTGAGGAGTTAAATATATCGGCCAGCACCTCGCAAAGCTGATCCGCAGAATCTTTCAGCACCACCGGGATGTTTTCTGGGCAGATTACTTTGTGATGTTTGATCCTCCTGAAAGTATTCCTTACTTCTGCTGAGGTCACACTGAGAAGCTCTTCATCCAGTGGTGAGGTGAGTCTGGTGCTGGGTGGTCTGTTCAGGTCTTCAAAGCATGAATATAACTTTCTGAGGGCATCAGGCAGTGATGGGTCTCTAGGGCAATGTTCATTCCTGCCTTTATTTGATTTTGATTTGATTTGATGTTTAGTCATTCATTTTAAAAGAACAATACAAGATAGTTTCATCAGATACAAGAATACAAGTACGATAAAATGAAAGGAGCAGAAAGAAGATGAAATCTTATATCTGCCCCTTGTTTCACAGTTGGTTCAACCAATGTTAACCTTCAAGCTACATCACAAAATGAATAATTCTACTTAATTTTACTAACTGTAATACACAAATATATAATTTTATAATTTGTTATACGCTTAATGCCCCTCCACATGATCCATGGGTCTTGTGAGGTGAATTGACCCTGGATCCTCTGCATATGTGGCCTTGGCCCTCTTAATACCAGCAACCAGCTCTTGTCCTTATCAGCTCCTGTGCGTTTTCAGACCTGAAGACAGTGTTCCTGGCTTCCAGCAGGGTGTGAGTCCTTTGGTAAACTGAATTGAAAAAAACTGAATGTTCCAAACCTCATGACCGTAGATGGGGTTTGAACAAGGATGAACCAGTGAAACAAAAACTTTGCTTTTCAGCTCAGTTCCTTTTATACTACAACAGACCAGAGCAGCTCTCATTATTGCAGATAAGGCACCGATCCATCTTACCATCTGGAACAAGACCCCCAGATAAATGAACCCCTCTCCTCCTGACTCAGAGGAAGTATTCCTCCTATTTTCCACTGAAATCATGGCCTCAGACATAGAGGAGCTGTGAAGACAAGGCTGACGATCATGGTCTGAAGACATCAACAAAACTTCAGCTGCAAAAAAGTACAAACATGACCCATAGACCAGACTTAGCTTTTTTGGATTTTTCTACCTGGATTATTGAGCATGCATCTGGGTATGACCCATAGGGTTCCCAAATCAGACCACCTCCTTTTTATGACTGAGATCTTGTCCATAAACACCACAAATAAGACTGAGGACAGGACAACTTTTGCCTTGGTTATTCGGGGACTACATAGTTCCTTGCAGATGGCTCCAGAACCCCATATGCATGCAGAACCTCTTTACAAAAAGCCTTATGAGCCTTTTCCAAATCCACAAAGCAATGAACAGTCAATCATACTGTATGCTGGACAGTGAAATTCCCATGACCCCCCTAGCAAATCCACATTGCCCCTCCTGAACTCCAGTTTCAACAAATCTGTAAGACCTTGGAGTTCACTTACTCAGGTATGCAAAAAGTGTGAACCCTTCATAATTGGAACCCACCACCAGAACCAGTCATTTTGGTTTTTCATGCCAACAATGTTTGGCCAGGATGACATAGTTGCAACAAAGTATTATTAACAATTAAAAACATCTGCCACATTTCTTGGCAACAACAGATGAAAATGACCATGTGGAGATGGAGTATTGTTCATTTCCTCTCTTGCACATCTTTTTTTTTAATAAAGGGGGTTTGTTTATGGACAAACACGAGGCCAGCGTATTCTTACATCGCACTCGTAGAGCCAACTTCTTTCTGGAGGAGCTCAGGCAAGGCAACTTAGAGCGAGAATGTGTGGAGGAGAAATGTTCTTATGAAGAGGCTAAGGAGATATTTGCCACAACTCAGCAGCTGGTGAGTATACTGTAGTTTCAAATGGATTATTCTTATTTATCTTCCTAAACAAACCATTCATGGTATTCCATTTCAATCCAGGAAAACTTCTGGAGGACGTATACAGGTACAGAGGGTTTAACATAACAATTTATCAAGGAAGAATGCTATAAATGTAGACATTTTTCCTGGTTGCAGCTGTAGACCATTGCTTATTATCCCCCTGTAAGAATGGAGCAACCTGCACTCGCCACATCGACAGCTACAGCTGCAAGTGTCCTCCTGGTTTCCATGGATTCAACTGCGACAAAGGTGCAATCCTCCAGCCACAGATGAAACCGTCCCATTGTGGGCTTTATTGTTAAAACAATCATTTTGTCTCTATCTGTTTGCAGTGCGCTCCACCTCAGGCAGCTGTCGCAATAAAAATGGAGGATGTGAGCATTTCTGCAGACAACGTCCAAACCGTTCATTTACCTGTTTCTGTGCTCCGGGATATGGCCTGGATCAGGACAACAGCAGCTGTCTGCCTCAAGGTCTGACTTAGAATACACAGTACAGTAATAGTCTTTACCTTTAAGTTAACAATGCTTGTCAACAAATTTCTTTCCAAACTCCTGAGACAACTCTGTCCTTAGCTTTCTGCTATCCATGTTCAGTGTGGTACACACTATGATACCAAACAGCACATTGAGTACTTTTCAGCCTTTAAAATGACAGAGTGACTAATCACAAGATTCAAGACACCTGCAATGCTTGTTACTGGACACACAACTTTATCCATGTCTGTGCTTCTTTCAAAACTCTGGTGAAGATTCCCAGTCATCCAGGCCATGGTAAATTCAAAAACGTTCAAGACAAAAACAACTGGACTTTAGTATTTGCAACAAGACGTTTCGCTTCCCATCCGAGAAGCTTTTTCAATTCAAAGAGCAGAGCGTGTGGGATTCAGGTTATAAAGCTGAGATCTCAGCCTTATAACTTGGGTCAACAGCGTCCAACTCGTGGGTCTACAAGTTTACTCCAGTCCAGTAGGTGGCAAGTGATTTCATATCAGGAAACTTGTCAAGATGACATGATTTACCTATTTTTCAGACTACAGGTCACAGCTTTTTATCATTTTTTCATGGCCTGCGACCTATAGTCAGGTGAGAGCTATTAATGGATTTTCCCCCATATTTTTAGACCAATTTTTGGCTTAGATATGACCGTTTTTCATTTTGGCAGAAAATGGTGCAGTACCACTTTTGTCCACTAGGGGGACACTTCCAGAGAGTCCACCGACCGTTTCCAGCTCATGTGTCCGAAAAAAAGCCTCCTCTGCTCGGATTGACTCTGTCGCTGTCCGGCCTCTTGGTCTGGAGGTAACTTCTGTTAGTTTGTTAGCTGTTTGTTTGCAAGATAAGTCAAGAACCACTTGGCGGATTTTTCTGAAACTTACAGAATGTAATCACTGTATGGACATTTACAAGTGAGTAGCTTTATGAGATGTTTGAGATTTAAAAAAAACAACAATCTTTTATTAGCAGTTAGGTTCCGTAAGCAGATACCTACGGTACGTTATAAATAGCTCAGAAACCACTTGGATATTTTTTCTGCTGCCAGAGTGTAATTATATGGCTTCAATTTACAAACTGTTGCCCTGGATGAAACATTTGAGATAAAATTCAAATTTTTATTCGTTGTTTTAGACGGAATCGTCTCGTGTTAGCTTCTGTTTTATTTCCGTGTATATTTTTGCAAATAGCTAATAAACCACTAACCCTTGTGCTATAATGTCAGCTATAATTGTTAGCAAACGAATAATTGTTTTTACCGTGTTAATCTTCTTAAAAGCCTTGCTGTTCTCCTGTGGCAGACATTTGCAACAGAGCTAAACACTCGGCCCACATTTCCGGGTTGACTCAGCGGTGACGCGTCACGTCAGCGGTAGATGACGCGTTACGTCGGCGGTGACGTAGGTGCGACCTATATTCCGGTGTGACCTGTTTATGGCTTTTTCCAATTTTTGGGCAATAATTGGACAATGCGACCTATATTCAGGTGCGACCTATAGTCCAAAAAATACGGTAACCCTTTTTGAATGTACTACAGTGTTTTTGCCCTTCTGGTACTCAAGTGATAAAGGGTACAAATGTGAAAACTCAAAAACAAGTATCCAAATTGAATACCTTCTTTTGCTGATTTGTTTTGTTATCTTTGTGTGTTGACCTTAACAGCTTCTACCCTGAAGCTGTAAGACTCATAAATCCCTAACCAGGAAAATCACTGTAATGCCACTTTCATTGGAGATTTGACACTATCTGTGCTGCTGATCATCCATGCTGCTGATTTCTTATCCATAAGCTGCTAGATTCATACACATCTGTTAACAACAGACTCATGTTTAGGTTGCTATTTAATACACCTTCTTATATTGTATTATTATTGTTTAGCATACATCTTAGATACTTGTACCTGTATACCGTTTTGTTTTTTATATTATTGCTATTTTGGGGTGTAACTGGGACCTTGAGTACAGTAGCCCCTCACTTGTCACAGGGGTTATGTTCCCGACACCCTCGTGATAGATGAAAATCCGCAAAGTACCGTATTTTCCGGAATATAGGTTGCGACTTTTATCATTTTTGCATGCCCTGCGACCTATATTCAGGTGCGACCTATTTATGGCTTTTTATAAAATAAGCTGATTTGTAATCATTTATTAACAAAAATTAAACTGAGACACACTCTTACAATAATGTCAGCTAACAAATATATATTTTTAGGTGTTTATCCTGCTAAAATTAAAATACGGTACATGCAGGTCTGTTCGCTGCTACTGCATGTCTGGTGCTGCGCGTGCACGTTTTGTTTCATCAGACGTAGCGAAACAAATTTTTAAATCCAGCTCATTTCACAATTACGTTCATTTATTAAAGAAAAGTTCAGCTCAGACACATATTTGCTATAATTTTTATCAAACAAATAATGTTTTTAAGTGTTAATCTTCTTAAAAGCCTTGCTGCGCTCCTGTGGCAGACATTTGCAGCAGAGCTAAACACGGTCCACATTTTGACGTAGGTGCGACCTATATATGGATTTTTCCAATTATTTGGCAATAATTGGACAATGCGACCTATATTCCGGTGCAACCTATATTCCGGGAAAATACGGTAGGGATGTTATATATATTTTTGCATTTATATATATTTTAAGGCTTTATAAACCCTTCCCACAGTCTTGTAATGTTCTTAACAATGTTCTAAATTCTCTAAACACACTAAAAAGCACAGCTTAAGAGAACAAACAGACTGATGCTACGGTTACTGAGCCAATCAGCGCTCTGGGGCGGACTGGCCATCGGGAGCACCGAGACATTTCCCGGTGGCCTGGCCCGCTCAGTGATCGCCGAGGGAGACTAAAGGCTCGGTTCAGTTGTGCTTGATTATTGTAAATAAACAAACCATGCTGCTCACTCTGGTATCCACCTCACTGAAGCTCCCACAGCAGCAATGGGGAAAGACAGATCCCACCATGCCCTCTCCTATCTTTCTGAGGCTGTCTGTCACAGCAGAGAAGAGATGACACACAACAGATTGCGTACCCGCCTGTTGTGTGTCTCTCTGCTGTGAAAGACAGCCTCAGAAAGAGAAAGGAGGGGGTTCCTTGGCGATCACTGAGCGGGCCAGGCCACCGGGAAATGTCCTGGTGCTCCCAATGGCCAGTCCACCCCTCAGCACACTGCTCTGGTTGGTCACCTTCCATCAGTCAGCCAACCGTGTGTCGTGTACAATATTACGTTGAAACCCCGTGAAAGAGTGAGTCTGCGAAAGTCGAACCAAATATCAAGGGACTACTATACACAATTTTGTTCTACCTTATGTACCACATGTGATGCGAATGACAATAGTCACCTTGAACCTTTTCAACTGAAGTTTTATTGCTGCAAATTCTCTCAAACTTTCTTCGTATAAAGCTAGTGCCAAATAGTACTAAAAAAATATGATTCAAAATGAGTTGTGTAGTTTGATAATCCTTGGTATGAAGCACCAAAGACTTTACTGATTGTTTCTGTTGTCTGTCTGGTCTAGATTCTGTGGTCTGTGGAAGACAACTTGTGCATTTTGCACCCAGGATTGTCAACGGGCAGATTTGCCCCCCAGGACAGTGTCCCTGGCAGGTAAGTCCAACGCGTTAGTCCAATATAGTTTAAAATTGTGACTACGGAGTCAGAACCATGTTATCTATGTTTGTCTCCTATGTTGGATGATAAGCTTTCTTCATTGGTTCATCATCATGTTGTATGATTCCTGTTGAATTTTCCCTAAACTCAGTTCTTGAGTCATGCTCAGAATTAAGCTGTATGAAACTGTTTCTCACTGTTTTTAGATTATTTTTTAACTATGTGTTCTGCAGCGACAGTAAATATCTATTGTATTTTATTCTGTTCTATTCTGAATGTCAAGGGTAGAAAACCCAAAAACCAAGTGAGGTCAGGAGACAAGTACATCTCTAGTTTCTCTACTAAGATCAATAGAGCTTTGACCCACTGATGGAACACAGATAAGATGGTAAAACTTTACTATCTAAAGGAAGTGGAAGTGCTAACAAGGCTTCTGGTAGTGTCTCAGATTTGTGGCCACCCTACCGTCCATCTCATCACTGTGCTGGAGACTGCAGTGCAAGGCTTACCGTTTTTGTCGTCTGGGAAACTTGTTTTCTTTGTCCCTTGTCCAATGACAAATTGCATTTTCAAGTCTTGGCCTGGGTACTCCTAAAAACTTTAAATCAAAGCAATTGGACTTCAGTTCTGTACTTGAAGACATTTTGCTTTCCATTTGGGGAGCTTTCTCCATTTGAAACTGGAGAGTCTAGAGTTTGGAGGTTTTGGAAATCTGAAATTTGAGACCTTCCACTCTGCTTGAAGTTGTTTTTACTTGTTTGATGTAAATGGCTTCTTTGACCCCACTCTTGTCTTCTCTGTCCAAAATATGAACATTTTGGTCCTCAAAAAAGTGTCTGTTATCCTTGAGGATTAGGTGTGAGTAAAAAAAAAATTGACAAAATTAGTAGAATAGAAGTCCCTTTACTTTGAGTTTAAACTTTCAGAGTTTGCCATATCTTGGATGACTGATATCTACTGCAACATGAATCTAGTTACACACCCAGCGTTTCTGAATATCCCTTACTGTTTCAAGTCATTTCTAAAGCGTAAGGTCCAGAATGTCTTGTTCTGAAGGCTCATTGACATTTGACGTTGATGATCAGGTTGTATACAACTGAGATGAACCGACTTGTCAAATAAGATGTAAAGCAATACACAGTACTCATTTAAATACAGGTAGTCCTCGGGTTACGACGGTCTCGAGTTACAACATTTTGCGGTTACGACGCATCTCCCATAAATAAAATAAATAAAATAAAAATATATATATACAGTATATATATATACAGGTGGTCCCCGACTTACGAGCGAGTTCCGTTCATACGAGGTGCTCGTAAGACAAAAATTTGTATGTCGGAACCCGAAACACGTGTCGCTCGTAAGTCCGGAATTTCGGTCGTAAGTGGGAAAATGTATGCTAGCACTACTATGAACACCAATTTTTCAACACAAACGTACATACTGGTTCATAAACATGCTCAGAACTTTGTTTACAAATGGTTAGCTAACACACTTTCATCTAAAAACACATACCAGTGCTGTATTTTCTGTATGTTCTGTACAACTTTACTGTTCGTTAGTCAGCTCGTAAGTCCGGAACCTCGTATGTCGATGACGTCGTAAGTCGGGGACCACCTGTATATATATAGGTGGCACATATCATTTATAAAATAAAATAA
>JBBPBX010006197.1:35296-69328 GCA_038048925.1 Garcialebias charrua
ATAAATTATTTTGAAAAGCCGAGTTCCGGTTTTACTTCCGGTTTGACGGCAGAAGCAGAGCTTGACGGCAGAAACAGCGGAGGAGCAATGAGCCAACATGCTAACAGACCTTACTGTAAACTCTGGACCGCGCGAAGCAGTGGAAAAGTACAGGCAGAGCTGCAGAGCTTGGAGGAGCAACGAGCTAACATGCTAACAGACGGAGGAAGGCTCCACCAGCTTTCCAGTAGGTTATTAACTCTTTTTTTCCTTCATTATGGCTCCAAATGTATGTGTTTTTATAATTATGTAGGGTAGTGTGTTAGGATAGGCTAAGTGCTTGGTAAAATATAGTATTGTACGTATAAGGTGCAGTTTGTACGTATGTTCCGACTTACGTCGAAATTCGGTTTACGAAGGCGCGTAGGAACAGAACTCCGTCGTAAGTCGGGGACTACCTGTACTTGTTTACGTCCTGTTGTAAAGCTTTTTTTCAGTTGATCTCTGGTCTACGGGCCAAAACCATAAAATCTGACTCTTCTGTCCAGGATATTTACAGATAATTATGACTCTTTGAACAGGCTTTGCTAACCGAGCACAACAAGTTCACATGTGGAGCCATCGTTCTGTCGGATGCGTGGATTCTAACCGCAGCCCACTGCGTTCACATGAAACCTATCGCCATCTTTCATGTCACCGTAGGTAAGACAGAAACTTGAACTATTGTTTGCTTCGTTTATAAATACATATTTACTGGCTATTCTTTAATAATTTAACTTTAAATTTTGTGTCTTTGTACTGAGTTAATCAAATATCTGGCACTTTAAAGGTAAAAATGACCTACAAGAGCGTGAGAAAACCGAGCAGCAGCGGCGCGTCCTCAAAGTTTTCATCCACCATAGATATAACCACTCAACCTACGACAGTGACCTGGCTCTGCTAAAGCTCCATCGTCCGGTGAAACTGAGCAGCTATGTGGTGCCCATCTGCCTTCCCGCCCAGAATAGCACCTTTATGCGGACGCTGGCCATGATCGGCCAGTCCACCGTGTCCGGATGGGGTCGCTTGCTACAGTTTGGCTCCCCTGCCCGGTACCTGCAACGCTTGGTGGTGCCGACGGTCCATTCACACCAGTGCCGCCTCCACACGCAGCTCAACATCACCAGGAACATGTTCTGTGCTGGGCGGAGAAGCGGAGGCCAGGACGCATGCGAGGGCGACAGCGGCGGTCCGCTGGTGAAGCGCTACAAAAAAACCTGGTTCCTGACAGGTGTGGTGAGCTGGGGGAAGGGCTGCGCCAGAGAAAACATGTATGGCGTTTACGCCAAAGTCAGCAACTTCCTGGACTGGATTGAGAACATAATGGCTACGGGCTGAAACTGGTTCAGACTGGAGCTTCATTGTGGTTAAAGATGTGTTTAATTAGAGAAAGTCAAATATAGTAAACGTACCGTATTTTCCGGAACATAGGTCGCACCTGAATATAAGTCGCATTGTCCAATTATTGCCCAAAAATTGGAAAAAATCCATATATAGGTCGCACCTGAATATAGGTCGCACCTACGTCAAAATGTGGACAGTGTTTAGCTCTGCTGCAAATGTCTGCCACAGGAGCGCACAGCAAGGCTTTTAAGAAGATTAACACTTAAAAACAATTATTTGTTTGATAAAAATTATAGCAAATATGTGTCTGAGCTGAACTTTTCTTTAATAAATGAATAATTTTAGCAGGATAAACACCTAAAAAATACATTTGTTAGCTGACATTATTGTAAGAGTGTGTCTCAGTTTAATTTTTGTTAATAAATGATTACAAATCAGCTTATTTTATAAAAAGCCAAAAATAGGTCGCACCTGAATATAGGTCGCAGGGCATGCAAAAATGATAAAAAGCCGCGACCTATATTCCGGAAAATACGGTAATAAAGATCAGATTCAGCGTGTAGCTCCTATTGTAAGCTTAATTTGTTTACATAATTAGTGCAGTAAAACAATCAAAAAGAAATTGTGAATTTAAAAATTGGTTTATACAGACTGTTACCTACTTCTTCACATACATGTAGTTAATAAAAAAAGAATAAAATCACCATTATTGTTTGATTCTTTAGCTAAAGCTTTGCTATTGTTGTTTTTCTACAGAAAAAAAATCTTTAACAGAACATTGTTTTATTTTTTTTCTTATCTTGTTCAAT
Source organism: Garcialebias charrua (assembly GCA_038048925.1). Taxonomy (NCBI): domain Eukaryota; kingdom Metazoa; phylum Chordata; class Actinopteri; order Cyprinodontiformes; family Rivulidae; genus Garcialebias; species Garcialebias charrua. Next base: position 37,468 of record JBBPBX010006197.1, read on the forward strand.
GTTCTAGTAATAAAATGGACATTTAAGCGTTTAAAATACCGGTAAATAAAATGATAACTGATAGAGCCTGATAAGTTGTCAAAACAAAAATATACATTTGTTATTAAATCTATGACGGTCATTAGCAAAATTATGTTTACATGTATTTGTTTTTTTTTTAGGTATATGGTGCCAGAAAATACAAACAAAAAAATGGGGGATCACAAAAAAAGTCTAATTCAAACAATTTTTTTCCAGTCAAAATAGTTCCCCTTGAGTCTAACCACCCGCTTCGGATGTTATCAGCCATTAAATGGCCATTATCAGTTATTATCATCCCCATACGTAGCGGTCAGATTGCCCCTCCTGTACCTAGAAGGTTTAAAGGTACGTTAACAACGTTACAATGGATGACAGCGGGCTCCGTCTTTAGCTACGTAGGTTTGAGTAAAGGGTCTTGGTTAGGTTTAGGCACAAGGGTAAGGGGGTTAGGTTTAGGGTTGGTCCTCTGGGTCAGGTTTAAGGTTAGGTTCAGGAAAACAGTTACATAAGCTGAAAAAAACAAAAACACTACACTTCCGGGTTTACGGAAACACGCTGCCTACTCACAGCGATAATAACGTTCTTTTAAACATGCTAGGAGGTAGATTGGACAGTTTCGCAGCTAGAAATGGGGATGATAACAGTTGATAATGCCCATTGTATGGACTGACAACATCCGAACCCGCTGGTCTAACGCACTTTCCTATCCATCTCTGCCGCACTTCCATGCACTCCTGGAAGGATTCTCGAGAGATACTTTGCCATTACAGCCCGCCTTAATGGCTTCCACGTCTGGATAATGGGTCCTCTTGATGAGCCTCTTGAGTTTTGGTGAAAGGAACAAAATCACACAAAGCAAGCCGGGTGAGAAGGGAGGCTGCTTTAGCACAATGATGTTCTCCTTGGCAAGGAACTGCCGGATGTTCAGGATGTTGTGGTGAAGCAGCCACTCGGGCCACAACTTGCGTCTCTTCTTGTGCACTGAATAGAACAAACACCACAAGGTCTTTATGTAAAACATGCTTGTTGATCGTCCCACTTTGTGGCAAGAACTCTACCAACACGCCTCGCATCAACGAACAACATGTGTATGACTTTGGACTTTGTCTTGCTTTCTTCGGCCTTGGCGACTCCAGACTCTTTCACTGAAGGCTCTGGCACTTGGTCACCGGGCTGTACTCAAAGCTTACGGGTGATGAATCTTCCCAGCAAGTCTGGTTTTGTTTAAGGTGCTTGAGGATATCTTGACTTCATTCTTCCATTTATCTTCATTCTTCTCCAATCTGAACAGCCAGCTATCAAAGTTTATTTGGAATTTGAAAAAGGAAGGTTTTGCATCTGGCCCACAGGCTTAGAGACATGTCACTTCCTAATTATTATTGGGCAGCTAATATCAGAGCTCTACTATTCTGGTTGGGTAAGGATACCCCTTCTCCCAGTTGGGTGGCTTTGGAGAGGGCCTCGATTATATCCAGCTCCCCCTCTGTGTTACTCTGCTCTCAGTTGCCTTTTAAACAGCCAATTTCAACTTATATATTTCCAACCCAATTGGGATCTGGACTGTCAAGGTTTGGAATCCCTTCTGGAGGGAATTTAACTCCACAGAGTAACTGTTTGGACAACAAAGACAACAATAGACAATCATGAAAAGCATACACATTGAGAAGAACAAGTGAAAGAAAATGGTATAAAAAACCCAAAACAAAAACAGCTAGATTGTAAGGTGGTGTAGAAAACTAAAAACAGGAACATGTCTGCATTGGTTCTTGCCAGGGACTTAGTAGATGTTTGAAGCCAAGGTCAAGAGCTTCAGATCTTTTTGCAAGATATTCCAGGAAACAGGAGCAGAGTAGGAGAAGGCCCTTTTGCCAAGTTTAGTTCTCATGGAGAGAACACTGCACGTAATAATGTCCTGAGAGTGCACGCTGTAGCTGCACTCACGCAGAGACATGTAGGAGGAGATGTATGAAGGCAACAAACCTAGAAGTGATTTAAAGATGAAAATGTACCAGTGCGAAAGTCTACGTGAGGTTAATGATGACCAGTTAACCAGTGAATACAGGGTGCTGTGTACAGTAGTTACAGCCAGTTATGAATCTTAGCGCACCATGATAGGCCGCGTCCAAAGATTTTTGCACTTCTCAGTTCATACCATGAGACCAGTTTTGACTCTTAAACTGAAATGGGAAATGGACTTGGAGGAATCCATATCAGAATCAATCTGGTGTAAGATCATTCAGAACATTTATTAATCCTCAATCTGTCTGAGACATGCTGTAAAGAAACTCCAGCTATGCTCTTACACACATTCTGGACTTGTCCAAAGCTGCGGACCTATTGGCAATGATATGTGGAAAAACTTTGTAATAGTTACCAGTCACTTCAATGTTTGGGGTGAGCCCTGTGGATGCATCCTTCAGCAAGTATGAGAGGAATATGATTGCTTTTGGCTCTCTTCTAGCCAGGAGACTTATTTTATGCATATGGAAGGATTTGCATCCCCTAGCGTACGAACACTGGATAAGAGAAGTCGTGTCATGTTCATCTGGAAAAGATTAGATATACTCTGAAACGTTCTGTTGAGATATTTTGGGACACTTGAGCCATTTATGTCTTATGTTGAAAATGCCTGTCTGATGTGTTCATGTCTGTGTGGCTGATTCGGTATGGGAGGGGATTTTGTTGTATGTTTTTTTTGTCTGTGTGTTCTGAAAAGAAAATTCAATAGACGTTGCTTGAAAAGGGGTTTTCCAAACGTGGTTAATAATCTTCTGTTCCTGTGTCACCAGTCAGTTTACATTTCATCACTCAGTGTATCCCCATGTGTTATCATAATGTGACTAACGTTTGGACTGATTGTGGGGGGGTAAAGCAGACTTTGTACCTTCATGTCCACAAAGATGAAGAACAGCGGATTTCTGAAAACATCCGCTATGCTGCTGAGAGTCTTTATCATCTTCATCTTCAGCCTTCAGAGCTGCTGGTCGGCTTCAGGTGAGGAAAGGTCCAAACTTCATTCATCAGCCTTTTAATATAGGAAAACTTATCTGACAAAACCTTTGTTTGCTTGGTTTGAGTTATTGACAAGCTTGTTAGCAGCTACATGCTAACACCGAAGTTGCTAAAATCTGCTTGCAAAACATAATGAAAATTTTTCCACTAGGTGTCGCTACAGGAAAAGCAGCTTGGATCCAACAGTTCTTATGCAAATATTTTTTGAAACAAATGCAACACTACGCATCTTGTGGAAGAAAAATACTTTGGTTTCTCATCACGAATGAATTTCAAATTTCAGTTTAACAAAGATTAGGCTAGAAAGAACCAGTACTTGTTCAAGCAAAATTAAACACCATTGTTTCACCATTGGCATCAGCAGCATTTGTGATGTTGAGGGGACACACTGGTGGGGGGTCTGGGGGGGTCCGCCCCTAGAAAAATTTGAATGAAGTAGATGCCATTTCCTGCATTCTGGTGTATTTTAACAGGTGGTTAAATATCTATGTTTATCTACATTTGTAAACGTGATTCAATAACTACAGGTAGTCCCTGACTTACGAACGAGTTCCGTTCCTACGCGCCGTCGTATGTCGAATTTCGACGTAAGTCGGAAAACAAATACAAACTGGCCGCCCCATATACACGTACTGTACTGTACAGTTACCAAGCGCTTAGCCAATCCTAACACAGTGCCCTACATAATTATCAAAAAACACATACAGTACATTTGGAGACATAATGAAGGGAAAAAAAGAGTTAATTCCTTACTGGGAGCTGGTGAATTCTTCCTCCGTCTGTTAGCATGTTGGCTCGTGCATCTCTGAGCTCTGCAGCTTCCTGCAGCTTCACGCGGTCCACAGCATTTACAGCAAGGTCTGTTAGCATGTTAGCTCGTGCACATCTGAGCTCTGCAGCTTCCTGCAGCTTCACGCGGTCCACAGCGTTTACAGAAAGGTCTGTTAGCATGTTAGCTCGTTGCTCAGCTGTAGCCTCTCTGCCTCGTAAACCTCCGCTCCAAACAATAAGGTCTCCTATACTTTTCTATGCGCGGTCCAGCGGTCCAGAGTTTTACAGTAAGGTCTGTTAGCATATTAGCCCCTCCTAACCTCCTCTGCTCCGGTCTGCCTGTCCAGTCCAAACAATGAGGTCTCCTGCAAGTTTCCACTGAGTGCTCAAGCTACTCTCCCCCCTCCCTCCTGTAAATTTCCGCTGAGTTTCGGTACCGTATTTTTTGGTGTAAAGGCGCATAAACCGCGTAAATCGAACAATGCTTTTCAATGGGAGTGCATTCGTAACCGCGAAACGTCGTAAGTCAAGGCCGTCGTAACCCGAGGACTACCTGTATTTTACAGTTAATGGCACAACAAAAGTCTGACCAACAGCTCTGCTTGTGTGAATAGAGCACACTTCGCTTCTCTGCTGGCACGAATGTAATGCGAAGCTAGCATGTAATAAATGTTACAGATACTAGCTGAAATGCTACAGATGTAGAACTCTGCTTTTCTCACACATCCTAACCCCACCCCGGTCAACAGCTATTGGCACTAATGTAGCACTAAGCTAGCGTGAAACACAGGTGTCTCCCTCTCCTCCCCCTGAGAGCGCCTTGCCAAGGCAGATGACGGAGGGGAAATACTGCATGTGGTGTGGAGAGTGTAGGTAACCAGGAAAACCTGGAGTGGACTTTTAGTAGTTTGAGTATTCTCCTATTAATCAAGTGGAATGGATTAGTTCATGAAGAAATAGAAACCGTGCTGGGTGAACTAATATTTCATGGTAAATGTGAGGGGGTCTGAATGAATTTTTTTTAATGTGGGGGACACACGTCCCCTTCACATATAGGCCTAATTGTTGCAACACCTATGCATTTCATCATTTTCCTGCTGAACTCTTTGCTCCGTTGGTGTTCGTCAGTTTTTCTGGACAAACACCAGGCTTCTGGCGTCCTGGTCCGGACCCGCCGGTACAACACGGGCTGGTTTGAGGAGATGAAAGTGGCAAATCTGGAGAGGGAGTGTTTGGAGGAGAAATGCAGCTTCGAGGAGGCCAGAGAAGTGCATGAGCACATAGAGACCACGGTGGGTCACGTTACGAATGGTTTCACCACACAGAACTCTGCCACGATTATTTCATACAAGATGTTTCTGTTTTCTTTTCCTCAGAATGAATTCTGGAAGACATACTCCAGTAAGTAATCACTTTCCTTCTTTAGTTAATTTAGTTCTCTCTCTCTCTAAAAAAAAAGGTAGAATGCCCTCTTTGGTTTAGGGTGCAAGGGACTTGAAGTACAGTAGTCCCTCAATTATCAAGAGGGTTACATTCCAGACAACACCACGATAGGTGAAAAACCGTGAAGTAGGAACACTATATGTATTTATTGTCAGGTTCCTCTGGTGTTAGACCCACGTGCAGGCGAGTGAACGAGGCAGGAGTTGTAAAATAATAATGATTTATTTTAAACAACAAAACAAGAAGCTGTCAGGGCAGCAAAAAACTCACTCTGGCAAAACTGGAGCAGAAAACAGGTGAGGACATCAGAGTGGTGAGGAGAGGACTGAATTGTCTGTGTGAACAGAACAATGACCGGACAAACAGTGGAGGAGAGGAAGGCTTTTTATAAGGCAGAAAGAGAGTGGGTAATGAGTTCAGCTTGGCTGGTGGCTGATGAGACAGGTGTGAATGATTAAGGCTGCAGGCTTGAGCACAGAGAGACAGACTGAGGAGTGAGTGGGAAATGACAGAGACTGAATGAGATACACAGAAAAGAGAAATCACAAAGCTTAGAATAACAAAAGTATGACAGGAGGGGAAAACACAAATAAACATAATGAATCACAGGCAGGGACAGAGCCTGACATTTATACATATTTTAAGACTTAATAAACCCTTCCCACACTCTTGCAATGTTCTAAACTCTTAAACTTACGTAATTTTAACAACAAACATATATGTACTGTACAGCACAGCAAAATTTTACTCACCAGCCCAGTTGCGGTTGGGTTCGGTTTTGGTTCAGCAGACCTACTCTGCAGTGACAAAGCCCACTGCCCCGTCCAAGTTGATGTGAGCATGGATAATTGAGCTTCAGGATTATTTGCGACTTTCCTGCCAGTTCTGTGAGCTTCGTAGATAGATCGTTACTTCTGACTTTGCGTTGCGAAACTTTCCCTCCATTTTGGCAGAAAGCAGTGGCCAGAAGCACTGTTGGCTTCTGGGTAGTAGTTATTTTGACTTGCGTTACAGTAGTGTTACTGAAATGGTAAATGGACTGTACTTATATAGCGCCTTTCTATCTTATCAAGATACTCAAAGTACTCTAACCACTCAGCCAAAGCCGCCTAACTAAGAAAGAAAAAAGAAAGAAAACTACAAAATGGCAGCGCCTGACCCAAGTACTTTTTTCGTTAACTTTTTATCCTGTACATCCCTATTACATGAGTAATACGAACGTTGACAGTTGTGTGTTGTGTACAATCTTACATTGAAAAACCACGAAAGAGCAAGTCCGCAAAAGTCGAATTGCAAAGTAGCTAGAGACTACTGCACTGTATCTAGGAATCTTGCACTCTCAACCAATTGCATACATGTAGAGGACACCTTCGCGGGGAAGGTGTAATGAGGGTGTTGCTCCAGTTGATTTACTGGTCTTGAAGGTTTGGCCCAAGTTTTCAAAACCCAGATCCTTTGAAGGATGGTCAGGCTCAGCCTTAGAGAAAAGGTAAGTAGCTCCATCATTTGGGGAGAGCTCTGAGTAGAGGTACTGCTTCTCCTCGTCAAAAGAAAGTGATTCGAACATCGGGTTTGATCCGTCTTGCACTGTCTTTATCCATAAAGTCCCAAACAGATGTAAGTCCGGACCCTGCCAGAACGAAGGTACCTGTGTCAACGAGGGGTCGTCCTACACCTGTCTGTGTCTTCCTCAGTTCACAGGACTCAACTGTGAGCTTGGTAAGCAGAAATTAAAAATGTTAAATGTTTTAAAAGCAATTTACGTAAAGTTTTATTCAAAGGTTTAACAGGTCCCAAATATAAACACGTCTCAAAGTTGTGGAAGGAGAAAAAGTTGAGAAAGTCTAATAATTAAATTTTTGTTGTTGTTGTCCTTTTACATATTAAATTATATACAGTATATTAAACTAAGAGAAGTATTTTTGTCGTTGTTTAGAACACAGGACAGAGTCAGACAGTTGTTTTCTGCAGAATGGAGACTGTGAACATTTCTGCGAAGAAGACGCCAGTGGACGAAGAGTAGCGTGCTCATGCGCAGACGGCTATGTGTTGGATGCCGATGGTCGGAGCTGCAACACAAAAGGTTTTTAAATGATTGGATCTTTGATAATGTTGCTTCAAGGTTTGTGATGAAAGCGTCTATAGTCCCGGTTCAAACAACAAACAAAAACAGTCCACTCACCTTCAGTTCCAGGGTTTAAACTCCGGGGTTTCTTTCTGGAATGGTCTTTACCAGGTTTTAAACTGATCCAAATAATAATAATAATAATAATGTCATATTTTTGTCATCTATGCATGTTTCCACACAAGACGAAATTTGACTCTGCATTTAACCCAATCACCACCAGGTGGCAGCGGGCAGCTATAGAAAGAAATCTGAACTGAAGCGAACAAAAAACAAAACAGATTCCACCGAGTCCTTATTTATCAATCAAAAATGGATTCTGGCAGACTTTAGAGCTTCTTTTAACAGCGAGATCGCTCGGTAGTGGTTCTCAAAAGGTCGTGGATCAATCTGGGCCTAGTCTTCTGTCCAACGTTGCTTCAGTTCATTGAGGTTGGCAGACAAGGGTTTCTGTTCCCCTCTCAGAGGGTCCCACTGCAGCGTTACAGCCCGATTGAAGTTCTGGACTTTAACTGGATTGCTGCAGCACCTTAATTCTTTTTGTTTTGAACCGTTCTCTCTGTTTTGCAATCAATGACTGTTGCACCATAACCCTGTTTAGTCCAAGCTTCAACCATCAGACAGATGCCCTCATATTTGACTCTCCATCAGTAGTTCCAAAACTTTTTAGCTTCTGACCCATAAATAAAATAATATAAAAAGGCAGCAGAGACCCAAGATCCCCCAACTATGAACGATTGAATGATGAATACACGATTTTGGGGAAAAAAATACCAGTAATAGTAATACGAAGAGTTTGATACTTTTTAAAACTTTAAGTATAATTTATACTTTATATAAATTTATACTTTATATAAGTATTAATTAATATATAATTTATATTATAATATAAGTACTAGTGTCCACATATTTGCAAAGGAAATGAGAGAAAAACAGCTAAAACTAGTCATATTTTCTTGTGGGTACAACATCCTATAAAATTCAGTTTTATGTCAGTTTTGGTCAAAGCTTGAAAGAGCCGCTGCGGAGGGACCAAAGAGCCGCATGTGGCTCCAGAGCCGCAGGTTGCAGACCCCTGCTCTAGCCTAATAGTCAACTGAGAGGTTTACAAATCCACTGCCAGTCATGTTATTTCATGAAGGCTCACTCCTAATTGATAGTTGCACTAGTTGTGGTGTTCGGAATTAATGTAGTGACCTGGACTGCAGGGCCCCAGGATTCAGTTTTAATACATCTATCTACCAAAATGCTTGAATATTGGGGGAAGGCGTGTAAAACAATTAAAAGCGTATTTTTGTTTTATAGAAAAGAGCTGTATAATTATCACTAGAAAATATTACTGTCATCCATCAAGCACATTATTTTATCAACTGAAGTTATTGAAGTTCCATGATTTGGTAATTATAATATTTTATCAGTTATGTATAGGGCTCAGAATAACACATTACCTTTAAATATCCAAATGTATTTTGTTAAAAGACAAAGTTGTTATAATCTTAAGGGAACAGAGATATTTGTAAAACCAAAATTCAGAACTAGTTTGAAGGGACAGTCTACCTCAATCAAGGGAATTGGATTATGGAATGGTTTGGAGAATGAAATTAAAAATGCCAAGTCAATGTGTACATTTAAGAAAATGATAAAAACTAAATTGTAAAAAAAAATTATATATATACAGGGAACCCCCGACCTACGTACGAGTTTGGGACCTAAGAACCGTTCGCAGCTCGATCCGTTCGTAGGTAGGGGGTGAAAATTATATTAAAAAAAAAAAATTATTCATTCATTCATTCATTCAACCTTTATTTATCATGCTAACGGAGCGCGCGCACACATTTAAGCATGTAAAGTAGTGTACTGTAATGTTAAACATTGCTATTCACATTTACAGAATAAATAAAAATATATTTTCTTACTTTGAGATGGTCAAAGCCGACATAGGTTGCCATGCGTTGATTGTTTTCGGGCCAAGCAGCGCGGGGGCCGGCAAGCCACCGCAGCTGCTCCAGACCTGTGTTAGCTAGCTGGCTAGCTTCTGCTAGCCAAGCCATGAGCTAGTGTTGGAGCGGCGGCGCGATCAATCTGCAGCTGCTGCTCCAGCCGCTGCTCCAGCCTGAGACGTCCACAGAGCTATTCCAGCTAGTAATTAATCCATATGATGCGATCCTGGTCACCAGTGTTCAAAAGGCCGGCTCCCGTGTTAGCTCCAGTGTTAGCTCTGGAGCTAGCCAGGCCGGAGGTGTAGCCAGGCCGGCCGGAGGTGTTCGCACGGCGGCCTGGCACGATCGGCGATAAATCCGCTGCTGCTTGAGACATCCACAAAGTTCACAGAGACGTTTCCAGCTAGTAATTAATCCATATGAAGCCATCCTGGTCACCAGTCTTCGTCCAGCTCTCGGCAGCTAACCTAAGATGGCGTCCGGTGTTCTACATTAATTTGTAACCGGAGACCCCAGTGACTGAACCTAAAATAGCGTCCGGTGTTCTACATTAATTTGTGACCGTGTAAACTGAAGACCTACTTCCTGTTGCCAAAAATTGCTCAAAAATGATCAGAAATGATCTTTTTTATCATAATTATTATTTATAAAGCCTTTAAAACAACCAGAGCTGCAACAAAGTGATGTACACATGAAATTAAGAACATTTAAACACAAAAAAAAAAAAAAAAAAATTTTTTTTTTTTTTTTAATTCATATTTTTATTAAATATGATATGTTCGTAGGTCCCGTGGTTCGCAGGTCGATGGGGTCGTAGGTCGGGGGTTACCTGTATATATATATGAAGTAGCGTAATGTGTATTGTATTACAGTAGTTAGAAAATTAGAAAGAGTTATTCATTTTGTTCTGTTACTGGAAGATTATTATTGTTTCAAGAAGAATCAAGAATCAAGAATCAAGAATCAAGAAGAATCAAGAATCAAGAAGGTTTATTAACATTGCATCAATTTTCATCGGTACAACGTAAATATGTAGTTTCAGACATCCAGGAGATAGAATGAGTGCAAACAAGCTGCAGCTGAACAAAGCATGACATGTTTATCAACACGTTATATGTTTATCAACACTCATAACTCATAGCGCGGCCAGGCCCAATCTGTCCCCAGATGAAGGTCAAAAGCAGGAAAACAGGATAAGACACGGGGTTTACAGCGTTGATATTAAAAAAAGATGAATCACGTTTTGTCTTCAAGACACCGCGTGAATCAGTAAAAACCATATCAAATAAGCACATTTAGTTACAGGACAAGATGCATTTATGACGGCAGGCGGGAGGGAACAGTCTGTGTGTAACAATTCTAGATAAGAAACAGTTCGCTGGTCTCAGAGCTCGGCTCAAACCAAGAATGCACACAGAAACCTCTGGGGGAGGGGTAGGAGGCAGCGGGTTCCTTCAGCTCCCAGTCTAGGAGAAGATTTGTAGACAGCCTTCAACAGTCCAAGGCCAGAGGCCAGATTAGATAAGTTGCTTTATTTTCCAGTCAGCCCACAGTGTTCTTTGTACTGCGGTCTTTAAGTCCAGGTTCTGTTTTCTGGGTCCAAATCGCCGAATTCGTGTCAGGTTCCGAGCTAAAAGATTCCTCCATATGTGCTCTGTTTGAATCCGAGCGCTGTAAACGAGTCCACAGTTCACACTGCAGGTCCGCGGCAGCCACCGCTTCTCTCACCGTGTGACACAGCCCGCACAAACAGCTGGGAAGGTCCTTCATAGCCTGGATCAAAGCATTTTCGCTGAGCGGAGGTCCTCGTCAGCACGCCAATCGCCGCGGTCCCCCTCAGCCCTTCAGTGGCATGAGCCTCCGGTGTCCCAATAAAACACAGAGATTCCACGTCCCCGACAGAAAGAGCGGACAGTTGCATTAGCCTGCTCATAGAGTCCATAATGCAGCTCACCGCCTGCGTGTCGATAGGGCGCCCTGGCTCTCCCCGGCCGGAGCGCTTCGCAGAAATTTTTGTTGTCGATAGAATCGATAAGTGAAATAGCCCAGAAGACAGTCCACGCACATAATTCCATTCCAAATTGGTTCGAGCGAGCGCTGAAGAGTTATAGACGAGACAAATGCAGAAGCGGGGGAGGGAATGCAGGGAGATGTAGGAGCAAAAGGAAATGCGACCAGTCCCTGCCGAGAGCGGAAGTGAAGTTTGAACTGATTGTTTGAAAAAGGGGCAGATGTAATAAGATTTTTTCTTCTTTCTGCTATCTTTCATTTTTATATATTTTGTACGTTATCGTTTATGGGATTGTTTTGTATTGTGTTTTTTTTAACTTTATCAAAGTACAGTATATGTAGCAGAAAATTGGAAGTAAGAGCAGAATGTAACTGAAATTTTGCTTTAAAGATAAATGATCATTAAGATTAATTGTAAATACTGTATCTACTTATATTTCAGAACCAATAGCTTGCGGGACAGTTCCTGTCTTGCAGGGAGCAAAAAAAGAGGAACACCTGAGAATCGTGGGAGGAACCGAGTGTCCAAAAGGTGAATGCCCTTGGCAGGTAGGTGGAAGTTGTTTTCTATATTTTATGTAGACTGTTTGTTCTGGTTTACTAGTAACTAACAAATCAAACGGGCTAATATAAATGAACATTTTTAAGATTGAAAATTTAAACAGGGGTGGAAGACCGAGACATTCAAAAGGATCAAACCTTGTAGAGTTTTTGAAATCCACAACATTTTAACGGTTTGATTTTTCTTGTTGCAATTTGCTGTTTAAAGGTTTTGCTGGTGTATAAAGACAAAGGGTTCTGTGGAGGAGTGATTTATAAACCAACATGGATCCTCACTGCATCCCATTGCCTGGAGGACACTCAACCACAGTTTCTGAAAGTCATTGCAGGTACAAAACCCTCCGGTCAACGGCAAAGCAACAATTGAAGATAATTAGTCCAAACCTTTAATTGTAGGAAATCTACAGGTTTAATTTATGATAATGGGATGTATAATGTAGCCATTATACAGCTCAAAATATTGTTTTCCCTGAAAAGTGCTTTGAAACCCTTCTTTCTTTCCCCCCACATTTTTTCAGGTGAACACAACATTAACGTTAATGAATCCACGGAACAGGTCATCCAGGTTGTTGAGATTATCATGCATGAGAACTACGTGACAAGGACTGTGGACAATGACATCGCCCTCCTCCGGTTAGCCTCTCCGATAGTCTACACCCCGTACGTCGTCCCGGTCTGCCTGCCAACGCGACCGTTGGCCGAACGCGAGCTGTGGGCGGTACAATGGCACACGGTGAGCGGTTGGGGCAAGCGAAGCGAGAACGGGCCCACCTCGGCCCTCCTCAGGCACACCAAGGTGCCGCGGATACGAACCCAGACCTGTGTGGAGCAGAGCGGTGTGGCGCTCACCACGAACATGTTCTGTGCCGGATACCTGGACGGAAGGACAGACTCATGTAAAGGTGACAGCGGTGGACCCCTGGTGACCCAGTACAAGAAGACCGTGTTCCTGTTGGGAATAGTCAGCTGGGGGAAGGGCTGCGCCCGACCGGGCAACTATGGAATTTACACCCGAGTGTCCAACTACCTGGAGTGGATCCGGAACCGAACCGTAACCCCACATCCGCCCAAAAACACAACAAATGGTGTACTGACCAACCTGACCACCTGAAGGAATCCAGTTCTGCTCGGGACCAACGGTTAACGTCTAATTCCATTATTTTAAACAAATGACAGAGAATTAAAGTCTTGTTTGAAAATAATTTGTTGTAGGATTCTGTTCCTTCAGCGGCACTGAATAATAGGGCTGTAGTAGTGATACAATAATTTCACAGTACGATACACGATATTCTGCTCACAATATGATATATATTGCGATATTCAGCAAACAATACAATTCAATACACTTGCAATTTTCTGAAAGATTTTAGAGGGAGAGAGTGATTTTGGTGACATTTTGTGACTGTTATAGACTTGGATTGAATTAATTTAACTGAAAACTGATTAAAAGCACCAACTACACAATACCTGGCTCTGGTTGGACATGGACACAGACTTAAAGTCGACAGCTGGACAAAATGAATCAAAGAAGTGGTGAGAAAACATGTTTCTTTTAATTGAAACAGTAAAAACTGTAGCTTACATTCATTTGTAAAGTAAATAAAGTGCACCAAGTGCCCTGCTCTGAATAGTTTGAAACCTTTTTAACCTTGACACTTAACATCTGAAGGAATCACTCTAAGTGCTTGGTAAATAAACAGTAATATGACTTAGTAGTTCTACCAAAGTGCGCCCACACATCTGCTTTAAAGCAAGAGGGTGCTGGAACGATATTCGCCGCCATTACACTGCCCGCACTTCTTCTGTGTAAATCATGTACAGTACTAGGCGGGTAACTCGGCATAAATGCTCTACAGCGACACTAGTGGCTGGATGACCTAATCACTCTCCCGGCGAAGCAAGCAGTGAGTGAGCAGGGTGACAGTTGGATGTTATGATACTTGCGGATGAACATCAATTTTTTTTCTAGGAAAGAAAAAATCGATATATATCGCAAAATCGATATTATTACACAGCCCTACTGAATTAGCAGCTCTTTACACTAAGCTTCTGTAAACACCGGGAGTGCCGGTAAATGTCAGTTTTCTCTATTCTTATCTTGTATCCGCAGTCTCGTTCTTTCGATCATTACACAAATTTTGTGGCATTAGGTGAAGGTTGGAACGTAGACCGATTGGTAAACTGAGAGCTTCGCCTTACAACTCAGCTCCCACTTCACCACGACGGACCGGCACAAAGTCTGCAATACTGCGAAGGTCGCACCATTCCATCTGTCAAGCTGATCCTCTATTTTTCCACTCACTTGTGTTGAAAACCCATAAATACTTGAACTGCTCCACTTGAGGCAGAACCTCACCCCCAACCCAGAGATGATCATGCCAAAAAATACAGCGGGGTCCAAGACTTACAGGAAGATAATGTCACAGAAGTATTTCTTAATTGTAGCCTCTTTCAGCTATTCTCATCATTATGAAATGTAAATAGTCTGTATTTTTAATGTTGAAATGAAGTTTCTATGATAGACTTTGTTTACCTTAGGGTTTAAAATATGACGATCTACTGGTAATCTGTTGCTCTGACTTTGTGGACTAACATTACTCTTGTGGGAGCAAGACTTAAACATTTCAAACTAATTAAGTGAAAAAGGTGGACAAAACAACTGCAATGCATGAATAAGTCAACAACAACAAAACAAACAGTGTCCAGAGAACATTTCCACCAGTAACTGTGTATAGAGAAAATTTTACGTAGGTCAAATCAGTTAAGAACAATTATTAAATACTCTTTTCCCCCAGTGTTTGAAAACTTTATCAGAACACTGTTAGCATTTCTGTGACAGTTCAAGGAAAAGACACTACCAGCTGGGAGAAGATAGACGATGTTGCATCAGCCAAGGTAACAACACCATGACCAATTGTTGGACTTCCTGCTTCCACAGATTCAGCTTGTTGAGGTGTACTAGTCATTGCACTATTTATGGAAGCCCATTTCCGCCATGAAAGAAAAAATAAAATCCCAACAGGAAGTCATAATTTCGACTTTTAAAGTCATAATTACGAGAATAAAAGTCATACTTCTGAGTTTTAAAGTCATAATTATGAGAATAAAAGTAAAAATTTCAATGTTGAAGGTCATAATTATGAGTTTTAAAGTCATAACTATGAGAATAAAAGTCATAATTTCAAGTTTTAAAGTCATAATTAAAAGAATAAAAGTCATAATTATGAGTTTTGAAGTCATAATTATGACTTATTCTTGTAATTATGAATCTAAAACTCAATTATGACTGTTATACTCGTATATTTCATTTCATTCAAGTTTATTTGATCAAGAACAGTACAATAAACAATGTTACATGTTAAAAACGAAGCAACCGTTGTCTTGCACAAAGGTTTTCTAGCCACAGGCTAATTTGCAAACCCAGTCCTTGGTTGGACTTTTCTATAAAAACAGCTAAAATAAAATTAAAATTTAATTAAGATTAAACAGTTCCCTATATAAAAACATCTAAAATAAAATTAAAATTTAATTACGTTTAAATGGATTAAACAGTTCCCTCACACACACAGCTGTTCCTCTGTCCCCATGGGGTTCAGTGATCACAGATTTGGTTTTGTTTCAACCATTTTTTCACCTGTGAATTAAAAACTCTAAGATCAGTCAATGTTTTTATTGCTGATATGGTTTTAAAACTTGTAATTATGCCTTTAAAACTAGAAATTATGACTTTTATTCTTGTAATTATGACTTTAAAAGTCGAAATTATGATTTTAAACGTAAAATTATGACCTATTCTCATAATTATGACTTTAGAACTCAAAATTATTACTTTTCTTCCCATAACTATGACTCTACAACTCAACATTTTGACTTTTATTCTCAATTGTGTCTTTAAAACTCATAATTATGCCTTTAAAACTAAAAGTTTTGACTTTTATTCTCAATTATGTCTTTAAAACTCATAATTATGACTTTAAAACTCTAAACTATGACTTACTGTTGGGCTTTTATTTTTTCTTTCATGAGGGAAATGGGGGCTTCCATAACTATTGGATTTTTATGGTAAAGTTTATTTTGTTGCAGCTGAATTTCCTTGCAGTCAAACCCCACAATACATTATGGCAAAGACTGGTCCATCCCAAAGATCCAGTCCCGCAGCACAATCAGAGTAATATTGTGTATGCTGTTCAGTGTCAGGAAGGTGATCATTCTTACATCGGGGGAAACTAAACAGCCACTGGCCAAAAGGATGGCCCAGCACAGAAGATCAACATCATCAGGTCAGGACTCTGCGGTCTACACTCATCTGCAGCAGTTACTCTTTCAGGGATGAAAATGTTCACATCCTTGGTAGACAGGAACAGTGGTTTGAGAGAGGAGTGAAGGAGGCCATCTTTGCAAAACAAACTTGTCCATCATTAAAGAGGAGCAGAGGCCTCCGTGTCCTTGTCCACCGCTTACAATGCCATTATTACCGTAGTATCACAAATTATTTAATATGCTTTTTTTTGTATAATTGGCAATTGCTACTGAATGCGTTGAATTTCCCCATTGGAATGAACCAATGAACCAACCAGCGGACCAACGAATGAACCCAGTTCATTCTGGATGTCACCACCAAACTGATTGATCCACTATGAGAAGGTGCTGTTTCTAAGACTGAGTTTGCTGCAGTGCCTCAGACTGAACAAGTCTTTTGGATAAAAGATGAAACATTTCATCAAAGAAGAATCCGTCCACATGACCTGACTTTACCTTGCAAGTTTTTAAATAATGACGTATAGAAGCCTAGATGTAGGCAGTAAGACTTTTTAATATTTAGAACGCATCACCTCGTCAAGTCTATACAAGTTTTGAAACTTTATTACGTCAGCTGCCAGCGGTGGAGTTTCCTGAAGCAAAGCACCGTGGGAGTTGCAGTTTTCTCCTACAGTTGTGATGGAAGTCAAATATTTGTAGCATGAAGGCCGAATGCCAGAGATAAACCCTCCCCCAGCCCAAACCTTCCTCCCCCAGCTCGGGTCGTTGCCCTCTCTGCCTCCCCCTCGTTTCTCCACATTCTGACTCCGTTACTTCAGCTCGGCACGACGAGGTTTCTCCGACGAGCCGGGACCATGTTCTCGTGTCTGAGACTGTCCCTGGGCCTCCTGCTGCTTCACCTCACCACCGCTCACGGTATGTCCTGTCCAGTCCAGACTCAGCTGTCAGGACTGGGGAATGTCGAGCGTTGACGGAGAAGAAGCGTGTTGAGGGTGTTTTCAGAGATGGGGGTGGAGGAGGTATGGGGTTGAGTGGCAGGTAGGGAGTGACACTTGACCTTGTGGTGAGTGTTTACAGCAGGTTGGAACTGATGTCTGGGCTATGATTGAAGTGAGCTATGATCTTGTTTTTCAATCACATGATGTAAAACTGTTAGACAACCCACTACCATATTTTCCAGTGTATAGGTCGCACCTTTTTATGGTTTTTTCAAGGCCTGCGACCTATACACCGGTGCAACCTATATATGGCTTGTTATCACTTTCGGCGAAACAAATTTTAAATCCAGCTCATTTCACAATTACGTTCATTTATTAAGGAAAAGTTCAGCTCAGACACATATTTGCTATAATTTTTATCAAACAAATAATTGTTTTTAAGTGTTAATCTTCTTAAAAGCCTTGCTGTGCGCTCCTGTGGCAGACATTTGCAGCAGAGCTAAACGTAGGTGCGACCTATACACCGGTGCAACCTATCTAGGGATTTTTCCAATCTATTGGTGATAATTGGACAATGCGACCTATACACCGGTGCGACCTATACACCAGAAAATACGGTAATTTAAAATGTAAACAGCTCGGTTCTGTCATCCAGGCTCCTTAAAGGAAAGAAAACCTAACCCAAACATCCTCCTGATTTTGCAACATAAAGGTTTCAATTACAAGACGGTGTGTCTGAACGCAAGACTAACTTTTCCACAAATTCTCTGTCACCAGTTTTCTTGGATGAGCAGGCGGCCAGCCAGGTTTTGACCCGGCGGAGACGCGCCAACAGTTTCTTTGAGGAGGTTAAAAAGGGTAACCACGAGAGGGAGTGCGTCGAGGAGCGTTGCAACTGGGAGGAAGCACGAGAGATATTTGAAGACAAAGAGAAAACCGTACGCAGCTCTATCACGTAAAAGACACACAGAATGAAGAAAACTCTGTTTTCCACGAAGTCACGGTCGGTTTTTCTCTTTTCAGAATGAGTTCTGGGCCGTTTATGTCGGTAAGCTGGCAATTCCTCAAAGCCAACGTTTTTGAGAAACAGGAGTTTTTGAGGTCAACCTGCTCTTCCCGCAGATGGCGACGCCTGCAAGTCGAACCCATGCGCTCATGGCGGACAGTGCAAAGACGGGATTGGAAGCTACGCCTGCTACTGTCAGGAGGGATACAAGGGCTTCAGATGTGAAATCGGTACAGAAGTCATAGTTCAGAAGGACACTTTCCTTGTTTGGTTATTTTGGAAGAACTTAAGACGAAAGTCTTCCACCTCCTGAACCGATGAGGTTGTGTTGGACAACATGGTCAAGAACAGTTCCAATGCAATCTGCAGATCAAGATCTTAGTTTCCATCTCATCCCTCAAGGTGTTATAGAAGACATTTAGCTATATGTTGATTTTTTACCTTATAAATCTTCTTTCAGTTTTTCCCTCTTCAGGGGTCGCCACCTCCATGTCCTCTCTAACAGCATCCATACATCTCCTCTTTGTCCGTTTCCTGGCAGCTGCATTTCTAACATTCTTCTACTAATATACCCACTGTCCCTCCTCTGGACATGTCCAAACCATCTCAGTCTGGCCTCTCTAACTTTATCTCCCAGTTGTGCTTTACCTCTGTGCTTTACCTCTGAGGATCTTGTTCCTGATCTTATCCATCCTTGTCAATCCTAAGGAGAACCTCAACATCTTCATTTCTGCCGCTTCCAGTTCTGTCTCTTGTCTTTTTGTCCATGTCTCTGTCTCCAGACCATACAACATAGCTGGTCTCACCACTGTCTTGTACACTTTTTCTTTGACCTTTGCTGACACCCTTTGGTTGCAAATCACTCCTGAAACTTTTCTCCATCCACTCCAACTTGCCTGGTTTCTCTTCTTCACCTCTTTACCACACTCTCTATTTTCCTTGACAGTGGACCACATGTCCTTGAAGTCCTGCACCTGTGTGACCTCTGCTCCCAAGTTTTTTCTTATAAATAATATTTATATTTTTAGTTTTTGTAAACATCTAAGAATATATAGTCTAAACCAGTGGTCCTAAACAATGGTCTTCAAGGGCCACTATCGTTAAAGCAGAGAAACATCTAAAACACGCAGGATAGTGGCCCACGAGGAACAGGATTGAGGACCACTGGACTAAACATCTAAGTTTTTATGCAGAGAAATGTTTACTTGAGTTATCTAAAGTGAAGCACAGACAATAAAACTTGAAAATCCTTGTGAATTTATGTCTGGGATGAGAAAACAAAGATGTGGAACCCTAAATTTGTCCCGAGATTTATGACGATGGAGATTAGACGGGTTGTTACCCTGCCTCAAAAACCAGCTCCTAAAGCCGTCAGTTTTTGTGTTCTTACAGCTCGTGTCCGACTGAGTAATTTCTCGTCTTCGCTGTAATTTCTGTATCCTTGCAGTTATTCCTGAGCTCTGTGAAAACAAAAATGGCGGCTGCGAACACTTCTGCAACGTTGACGGCGGAAACGTCCGGTGCTCCTGCGCAGAAGGGTATTTTCTGGCATCGGACGACAAAGCCTGCAAGTCCAACCGTAAGAGAGGCTGAGGAGTTCATCATCATCATCATCATCATCCACCTTTTGCTGTAGTTCCTGGAACTAAACTTTCTTCTCATACCCGTGCAGAACCTTTTAAATGTGGTGCCATCGTGTCCGACAGCGTTCGGACCATTTTCCGATATGAGCGGCGGAACGTCTCAGAGACGAACGTCACAGGGAGTAAGGCCATCACGAACTCCACTGAGGCAAAGCAGGAGGTCCAGGATCCGTCCTCACCAGCAAACACCAGCCACATCCGGTCTCATGACTTTATTTCTGAGAAAAAGATAGTCCCTCAGAGGGCCGCGCAAACTCGGATTGTGAACGGAGAGGACTGTCCACCAGGACAATGTCCATGGCAGGTAGTCTCACCAACCCCCTGGGATGTTTCATGCTGTTGTGTTCTTTGTTGTTACTCGTCCACGATTTGTCTCATTGTCTCAGGCTCTCATCCTGAATGAGGACAACACAGGTTTCTGCGGAGGGACAATCCTTAACGAGTACATCATCCTGACCGCCGCCCACTGCATGAACCAATCGCGTTACATCTCCGTCAGACTTGGTGCGTCCAACAAGCCAAAACACTGAGCTCAATCCAGTTATACTGTAATCAAGTTTATGACAGTCCAATTCAATCTTCTTATATTCCACTTCAGTCCAGTTAAAACAGTCAAATGCAATCCAATTTTAACAGTTATCCAATTAAAACCAGTCCAATTTAATAGTGACAGGTGTTAATCCAGTTGGCTACAGTCCAATTCAATCCAATTATATCTATTAAAAATCAATTAGAACAAGTGCAATTTAAACGAATTGTGCCCAGTTTCAATCCTATTCAAAATAGTCAATTCAATTTAACATTTTACTCAATACGAGTCTAAATCAATACACATGGATACAGACCAATTCAATTCATTTTTCTTTAATCCCACTTCAATCCAGATACATTTGAATTTCATCCAATTATACCTACTGAAATTCAATTAGAACCAGTCCAATTTAAACTAATTGGATCCAGTTTTATTCCAATTTGCTACAGTCTAATTAAATTGGGTACAGACCAATTCAATTCAATCTTTTTATATACAGTTTCAATTGAGTTAAATAAAGTCCACATCAGTTGAAGTATAATCTATTTAAATTAATTTAAATGCCAGTCAAATTTAAAGTAAGATATTTTAATTCAGTCCAATTCAACACAAATAAGATAGGGACAGATACGTTTAATTTATACCTATTTTCAGGGATTTTACTTAAGTCCAATTCAATCCATTTATATTCAGTTTCCATCCAAATAAATGCATTTAAATTAATTTTATTAGAGTTCACTCCAATTTAAACAGATAATGGCAGGTGTTAATCCAGTTGGCTACAGTCCAATTCAATCCAATTATATATATTAAAAATCAATTAGAACAAGTCCAATTTAAATTAATTGTGCCCAACTTCAATCCTATTAGAAATAGTCAATTCAATTTAACATTTACTCAATATGAGTCTAAATCAATACACATGGATACAGACCAATTCAATTAATTTGTCTTCTTTAATCCCACTTCAATCCAGATACCTGTAGATACATTTAAATTTTATCCAGTTACTGTATACCCACTGAAATTCAAATTTAAACTAATTGGATCCAGTTTTATTCCAATTTGGTACAGTCTAATTAGTTAAATTGGGTACAGACCAATTCAATTCAATATTTTTATATAGTTTCAATTGAGTTAAATAAAGTCCACATCAGTTGAAGTATAATCTATTTCAATTAATTTAAAAGCCAGTCAAATTTAAAGTGCAATATTTTAATACAGTCCAATTCAACACAAATAAGATAGGGACAGATAAGTTTAATTTATACCTATTTTCAGGATTTTACTTAAGTCCAATTCAATCCATTTATATTCAATTTCCATCCAAATAAATGCATTTAAATTAATTTTATTAGAGTTCAGTCCAATTCATTGCATTTATGCCTAATCAGAGAGTCCATTTCAATTAACCTAAATTTATTTTCACTACAGATTTACTCAAATGAAAAATCTTTTTTATTCCAGTACCGTTTATTTTTTACACAGTTTCTACATAAGTAGTCTAGATTTAATCCATTAAAATAATACTGACCTGTGGGTTACTGCTTCTGTGCATTAAGGTGAGTTTGACACGATGGTGAACGAAGGTACTGAATCCACGCACCAGGTGGACTCCATCATCTCCCACAACAACTACAAACCAGTCACCTACCATAATGACATCGCCCTCATCAAACTGGCCACGCCCATCAAGTTCTCCAATTTTATCCTGCCTGCCTGCATGCCAGAGATGGACTTTGCTGAGAAGGTGAACTTTTGTTTTAGTCACTGGTGTAAAGGTGTTTACAACATTTGAGTTCTTTAATGGTAAAACTTTGGCATTTCTAGCATTCAGACTGGCTTTCTAATGTTAAAAAGTACTTGGACCGTTGTTCACTATAGGCTACTCTACTGAACTTCATAATAACTACTGTACATAAAACAGATCAAATATATATTTAAAACCTTAGATGATAGTCTTTGTATCACTGCTGTACTGTATTCCAAATTAATTTAATGTTCAGCATCTTTTGTTGCCAACAGGTCCTACAGGGTCTCCAGTAGAGATACTTGAGTAGCCACAAGGACACCGGAAGCATCATTCACTAGGGTGTCTCAAAATATTTTTCAATGCAATTTCGTTTCGGGTTGTTTCCATTTGGCTAGTGCCTTTTTTAGCATTACATCGCAGTTTAGCTTATGGGGGATTGTGTTAGCTCCGTCTGTCGGTGCCACGCGCCTGTAATCCTGAGGCTGTGAGTTCTATCCCAGGTTGCGTCAGGAAGGGCATCCGGCATAAAACAGTTGCCAAATCTTTCACGCTAGGTTGCCAACCGGACTGTCGGTTCAATCAAACCTTTGTGTAATTGACACTGAATGCAATAGTTGTTCTCAGGCTCAAGACTCAGGTGCCTGAAAGTACAGTATCGTGTTTTAATTGAAATACAAAAATGACATGGCATAAAAACCTCAGTGACCTTCTTTTGCTGTCGTCTAAATAGGGATTGCGATTACAGCAATACCATGGGAACATATAACCTTTTCACAATCAACATTTAAAAAAAAATCTGATATTTCAAGATGGTGAACATTAAATCGGGCATAACTTGTAAACCAAACTTCTAAGCGCAAACAGTTTGAAGATTATAAAATCAAGTGACGTTGTCTTCAGTTGGGTAATTTTCCTTGCCTCATGTTGCAGGTCCTGATGCGCCAGCCGGACGGTTTGGTCAGCGGTTTTGGACGTCTTGGCGAGGGACGTCAGGCTTCCCCCATCCTGCAGCGCCTCTCTGTGCCCTACGTGGACCGACACACTTGCATGGAATCCACTCAGCTGCGCATCACACAACGCATGTTCTGCGCCGGCTATGACACATTAGCCAAGGATGCCTGCCAGGGCGACAGCGGCGGGCCGCACGTCACGCGCTACCATGACACCTACTTCATCACCGGTATTGTGAGCTGGGGAGAGGGCTGCGCACGCAAAGGCAAATATGGTGTCTACACACAAGTGTCCAAGTTTATTCCATGGATCCATAATGCCACCAACAGACTGTTGTCCGCAGAGAAGAGCAGCAGACGAAAGAGACACCTGGGCGAAATCACAAGGCTGTTTCTTTGAAATATCTGTACTGTATTCATATATTCATACGGTGAGCAGAGATTAGTCATAGCTTGTAAAATTACCTCTTAAAAAACAAAGACTTCATAACCAGCTGCTCACTTTAGCAGGCTAACATTAGCGCTAATGGAGTTCCTCAAGGCTGTAACCTCGGCCTCTTAAATTTGTCTTTTTTCCTTTAGGCTACAAAGATGATTTATGTGTCTGACGGACAGCAGAAAGATTTATAAACCAAAAACAAATCTGAATTTATTTTTATTTGAAGATGCTAGATTCAATAAATGTTTTATTTGTCCCTTTTTTAAAATCTCTGTCGTTTTTTCATGTCCAGCTTTGTGATTGATTTGCAGACACATTATGCTTTAAAACAAAGTAATTTGTCTCATTAACGATGAACACCTGGTTTTGTAGTTAGCTGTATAGAGTTATTAAAAGTTTGGAATAATTTCAATGTTTGTTTTTATTACCAGTAGTTCAAAATAGCATTTGGGCCTAATCTGGAACAAATAAAATTAATATAAGGCAACACTTTGTTTTTGTTATAGTAATCTATTTTTGTATAATATTGAATATGAAGGAACGCTTTACATGAAATTGGACTTCCACCTTATTCTTTAAATGTATTTTCTATCTCCCAATGCTAAAAGGTCAACAATAAAGTTTTATCCTTGTGTGTCTGTTAGGAAAATATCTCATGAACCACTGGACATATTTAAATAAAACTCTCACGCAGTAATCAGTGGATGTGCACCTATAATGCAATAACATTTGAAGTTAACCTGATTTAAGGTGGCTGTTACAGCTACTAAACATTAGCAAATACAAAAATAGCTGTAACTCCGTTCATTGTACAGATACCTGAATTAAGATTTTACGAGGTAGTAGCCTCGTTTTGAAACATTTCTCCAACTTTAAGGAATCTTCATAATTTATTTAGTAAAAAAAAAAAGTCATTTTTGCTGCTGCTGCCTGATGTGAATCTTATTAAATTATTGATCGATGCGACAAAAGTCCCTTCATGTTTACCTGAAACAAACAAATCAGGTTTCAGAGGTCGAACCTTGTTTTTGTGTGACTTTAGAAGTTCAGAGTCCATAGCCGGAACCAAATGTTACCAAGAACTGGATTTTCTTTTTAACTCTTTAAGAGAAACAGATCAGATTCAAAAATGTCAAATTAAAACTATAAAAGCTTCCAAATCGACTTGGATCTGATGTAAAAGACGAATATCTGAAGAAGAGCAGGAAACAGCTGGACTTTTAAAATAAAGCTCAGATCTTGTGATCCAGACACGTTGAAAAGGTTGGTTGTGTGGAGACGGTTGTGAGTCTGCCGTGTACACACACTGTGTGTATTGTGCGCTCAGTGTGATGGCGGTCGGTGTCATGTCAGCGTCTCTGCTCGCTCTCACTCTCCTCGGATGTTTCCTCCAGACGTCTGGTCAAGGCCAAGGTAAGAGCACGAGAGAAGTTTTTCCATTTTAAAGTAGAAACTGTTTTGTTGTCGTTCCAGATGAGATTGTGATGATGTTGAGTTTATGGCTTTAAGCTGTGATTTTTTTAAACTCAACATATTTGATTAATTTAGTTAGTTAAAATTAGGCTGCTCTGTGGAAAGAAACAAGAGAATTCAACCATTATTGGTGTCGCCATGACTCACCATTAAAAACTCAAATTTTTAACTGAAAAAAGGTTTGTAAGCCCAATCTTCCAGGTAGATAACAAAAAAAAAATTAAATCCTGTCATCTGGTCCAGTGTCTTTAAGTGAGAAATGTTTCATCTCCCATCCGCAAGAGTCTGCAGCCGGCTAACCAGAGCTGTCCCATAGGTAGCCTTCATTACTATGTTTCGAGCCAACCTACTATAGGTTGGTTGTGAGCAAGTCAACCATCTAGCCTAAAGCATTTGATGGTTATACATGATGACTGATTGATTTGGACGTGTGGGCCCTGTTTGCATGTGGTAAAAACCTGCTTCTGAGATACCACAGGAGGTTGGCTTGAAACACAGCAATGAAGGCTACCCATGGGACTATCTGTCCCAGATCTTCCAACTACTGTTTTTGCCAGAAATCTACCAAAAACAATGAAAAATGTCCCCATAGACATGAAAGGTACACTACCTGGCCAAAATAAAAGTTGCCACCTGGATTTAACTAAGCAAATAGATATGAGCCTCCTATTGGATAATTACGGCATGGGTGATTATCTTTCAGCTGGCAACAAGTTATTTAACCACAACTGGTGCAATGAGTTCCTTCTCATTTCTTAAACAACCATGTTGAAAGACATATCGTGTGGTCGTGGAAAAGATGTCAGTCTGTTTGAGAAGGATTCAAGTCACTGGCATGCATCAAACAGAGAAAACATCTAAGGAGATTGAAGAAACTACTAAAATTGGGTTGAGATCTGTCCAACGCATTATTAAAAACTGGAAGGATAGTGGGGACCCACCTTCTTCGAGGAAGAAATGTGGCCA
The DNA here is from genome assembly GCA_038048925.1 of Garcialebias charrua. Taxonomy (NCBI): domain Eukaryota; kingdom Metazoa; phylum Chordata; class Actinopteri; order Cyprinodontiformes; family Rivulidae; genus Garcialebias; species Garcialebias charrua. The sequence continues at coordinate 63,311 of JBBPBX010006197.1, forward strand.
GAAAAAAACCCTGAATGATCGTGATCGGCGATCACTTGAACGTTTGGTAAAATCAAATGGAAGAAAAACAACAGTAGCACTCAGGGCTATGTTTAATAGTTAAAGTAAGAACATTTCCACACACAAAATGCAAAGGAAACTCAAGGAATGGGGACTGAACAGAAGTGTAGTCTTAAGAAAACCACTAATCAGTGAGGCTAACCAGAAAAAAAAGGCTTCAATTTGCTAGGGAGCATAAAGATTGGACTCTGGAGCAATGGAAGAAGGTCATGTGGTCTGACAAGTCCAGATTTACCCTGTTCCAAGAGTGATGAGTGCATCAGGGTAAGAAAAGAGGCAGGTCAAGTGATGCACCCATCCTGACTAGTGTCTAGTCATCAATGCAAGATCTTGGTGAAAAATAATGCAACACTGGATGGAAATAGATCTTGTGACACTGCAGAAGCTTATCAAAACAATGCCACAGCTAATGCATGCCGTAATCAAAGCTAAAGGCGGTCCAACAAAATATTAGTGTGTGTGCCCTTTTTTTGGTGGCGACTTTTTGGGGGGCCAGGCAGTGTATTTAGTAAAAGTCAGAAAAGCATCTCAAACTTCACAGCAGAAACATCATTCAAAGTTTAAACGGGTCCAAGAAAGTCAGGCTTTACATGACTGGACTGGTATCTTCAGATCTTAAACACTTCTTACAAAATCAGTTGAAGCTGGAGGATTTTGAGAGATTTTACCACCGAATGTTTGACTTGCAAACAAACGCGGCTTCACCATCCGTTCATGGGTACATTTGTCTTATTTCATCCATTGTCTCTTTATGCTGTAGGACTGATGGTTTTCTCTTAAACCCCCTTAGAGGTAAGAGGTCACACCCAAACCCAATGACTTCCATTGTATTTGAGCTCAGAATCTTCTCTTATAAACAGGAACTGAAGGATCTTTTTAAACATATATCTCCTACATAAAACCGTATAGAGCATGCGAGACAATCAGAACCTTCTGCCGCTTACAGTCAAGATCCGACTTGTAGTTTTCATACAGAGACGGTTTGTCTGAGGCTTACTTTTTACTCTGTATTTCTGTGTAAAGTGCTGCCCCTCCCTGGGAATCACCATGGCTTGATTTCATCATGGCGGCCCCCATAGATCCTGTAGAATTTCATACTTTGAATCCTCTCCAATCAGACCGTCGATGTTCAACAGGCTTTAGTTAGGGAGTCGTCTGCGTTTCTTGTGGAGGCTCTACGATTTTGTGGCTTGTGTGTCTGCAGTGTTTCGTCGGGCTCCTGGTTCACACGCCGTGTTTCTGAGGACCAAACGGGCCAACCAGTTCCTGGTGGAGGAGATCCTGAAGGGGAACCTGGAGAGGGAGTGCTTCGAGGAGAATTGCAACTACGAGGAGGCGCGAGAAGTGTTCGAAGACGACGCCAAGACGGTGCGTTCGAAACGGTAAACTTCTGAAACAGGAACAGTTTGATTATAAACATTTTTTTTTGTTTGTTTCTCCGCAGCTCACCTTCTGGACCGTTTACCGCGGTATGTCATCGCCATACTTTCAGATGCGCTTTCCCTTGAGAACGCCCTCCGTCATTCCGGACCGTTTATTTTCTCGTTGATGAGTTAATTGTTCTTGTTTATGGTTTTTCTGAGATGGGGACCAGTGCAAACCCAACCCCTGTCTCAATGGGGGGAACTGCACCGATAAGGTGGGGGGGTTCATCTGCTCCTGCAACACTCCCAACTACGGACCCATCTGTGAACTGGAAACGCCTCAAATGGGAGAACAGACGATACCCAACTCGCAACCACATGCACCAGGTTTGACCACACCCACAGCTGTGTGGAAGGGCGAGGACTATAAGACTATACGTCATGGTGTGTTCAGGGGTCTTCAGGTTCAGGAGCTCCTTGTGGGTAAAACTTTCCTCATCTAAAAAAACAAACAACAACTTCCCGTTTGTCTCAGAAATATCCGAGTGTCCAACAAAAGGCCCGACAGCGTGTCACCAGCTGTGCACGGCTGCCTTCGACTCCTTCACCTGCTCGTGTATGTCGGGATTCAAACTACAGAGTGATGGGCGAAGCTGTCTGCCTGAAGGTTAGAACCCACACAGACAGTTCCATATTTGCAAAAATTGGCTCAAACCAGTGAATTTATATCTTTACGTCCACAGTGGAATTTCCTTGCGGGCAACTTCCTGATGCTTCCGTCTGTCACCACAGAAACTGTCCCTGGCAGGTGAGATGCTCTCAGCCAATCACGTGAGCAGAAAATTAAAGCAGCGATACACAACGCTCCTGGTTGGTTTTGTGTATCTAGGTGTCCCTGACGAACAGCATGGGAGTGGAGCTCTGTGGAGGTGTGGTGCTAGGCCGCCGCTCCGTCCTGACCACTGCCTCCTGCCTCTACCTCAACTCTGGGCCTGACCTCCGACCTTCACACTTCTTTGTGCTCATAGGTAGTAAAACCATAATATGCACAACAAAAACAAAATATTTAAATATCTTACATACTTTAAATGGGTGTCTGACTAGAGGGAAAAATACAGTAGACCTTCTTTTCATAAACAATTAACTCAGCTATAAAAACGAGTGAAAATACATGCAGTGTTTAGTTTTTATTTATTTATTTAATGACTGACTCATGGACGTTGCCATTTAATTTACACTACAATGCATTCTGGGTAAATGACAGACAAGTTGTTACAGTGCAAGCTTTATTCAGTTTAAATGTTAATTTTGGATATTATTTTACATTTAGACCTTAAATTTGAGCCGAGAAGGATGGAGATGCTTTTGTGTTCACTCCAAAGCTACTATACTGTGTGACGTTAGCTCCAGAGTTAATTACTGTATAGCATTAGCTCCAGAGTAAATATATTTCTATGACACTACCTCCATAGCTAAAATACAAACTGGATTCCAAAAAAGTTGGGACAATAAACAAATTATGAATAAAAACTGAATGCAATGATGTGGAGGTGCCAACATCTAATATTTTATTCAGAATAGAACACAAATCACAGATCAAAAGTTTAAACTGAGAGAATGTATCATTTTAAGGGAAAAATATGTTGTTTCAAAATTTCATGGCATCAACAAATCCCAAAAAAGTTGGGACAAGTCCATTTTTACCACTGTGTGGCATCCCCCCTTCTTCTTACAACACTCAACAGACGTCTGGGGACAGAGGAGACCAGTTTCTCAAGTTTAGAAATAGGAATGCTCTCCCATTCATGTCTAATACAGGCCTCTAACTGTTCAATCATCTTGGGCCTTCTTTGTTGCACCTTCCTCTTTATGATGCACCAAATGTTCTCTATAGGTGAAAGATCTGGACTGCAGGCTGGACATTTCAGTACCCGGATCCTTCTCCTACGTAGCCATGATGTTGTGATTGCTGCAGAATGTGGTCTGGCATTATCTTGTTGAAAAATGCAGGGTCTTCCCTGAAAGAGATGACGTCTAGATGGGAGCATATGTTGTTCTAGAACCTGAACATAGTTCTCTGCATTAATGGTGCCTTTCCAGACATGCAAGCTGCCCATGCCACAAGCGCTCATGCAACCCCATACCATCAGTGATGCAGGCTTCTGAACGGAGCGTTGATAACAACTTGGGCTATCCTTGTCCTCTCTGGTCCGGATGACATGGCGTCCCAGTGTTCCATAAAGAACTTCAAATCGTGACTCATCTGACCACAGAACAGTCTTCCATTTTGCCACACTCCATTTTAAATGACCCCTGGCCCAGTGCAAACGTCTGAGCTTGTGGAGCTTGCTTAGAAATGGCTTCCTCTTTGCACTGTAGAGTTTCAGCTGGCAACGGCGGATGGCACGGTGGATTGTGTTCACTGACAATGCTTTCTGGAAGTATTCCTGAGCCCATTCTGTTATTTCCTTGACAGTGGCATTCCTGTTTGAGGTGCAGTGACGTTTAAGGGCCCGGAGATCACGAGCATCCAGTAGAGTTTTACGGCCTTGACCCTTACGCACAGCGATTGTTCCAGATTCTCTGAATCTTTTGATGATGTTATGCACGGTTGATGATGATAACTTAAAAGTCTTTGCTATTTTACGCTGGGTAACACCATTCTGGTATTGCTGCACTATCTTTCTGCACAACAATGGTGGAATTGGTGATCCTCTTACCATCTTGGCTTCTGAGAGACACTGACACTCTGAGAAGCTCTTTTTATACCCAATCATGTTGTCAATTGACCTAATTAGTGTTAATTGGTCTTCCAGCTGTTTGTTATATGCTCAATTTCCTTTTTCCAGCCACTTATTGCTACTTGTCCCAACTTTTTTGGGATTTGTTGACACTGTGAAATTTTGAATCAACATATTTTTCCTTTAAAATGTTACATTTACTCAGATTAAACTTTTGATCTGTCATCTATGTTCTATTACGAATAAAATATTGACATTTGCCATCTCCACATCATTGCATTCAGTTTTTATTCACAATTTGTTTAGTGTCCCAACTTTTTTGAAATCCGGTTTGTACATCATCGCTCCAGAATTCATTGCATCTGTAGAATAATGGTTACATCCTTAGGTGAAAAAGTAATAAAAATCTATAATTTTTTTAAGTGATTAGTTTTCACGTGTCACAAACAACTTTTAGCAGAACAGAGAAATAACATATTAAGGCCAATATGTGCAATAGTCGGAGATCCCTTTAAAGTAATGGATTAATTTACATGTTGATGTCTCCTAGGCAACAGGAAGCTCTTCTCAGTCCAAGCCTTGTACCTTCATGACCGCTTCAGTTTAAATGACCATGACTACAATATCGCTCTTCTTCAACTGGCCACGCCTCTACTCTTTGGCCCCACCCTCACCCACCTCTGCTTACCCACTAAAGATTTCTGCGAAAACGTCCTGATGCATTCCGGGAAAAAAGGCGTGGCAAATAGCGGGGGGCGTGGTCAGAGCCCGGAGCTGCTCTACGTGACGTTGGACGAGTGTCGCAGCCAGCTGAACGTCTCACACCCGCTCAGCAACAAAATGTTCTGCATGAAGAGTCAAACAGAACCTTCGTGGAGGAACGTGAACATTATTTCCAAGAATAAAACCAGACCGTCGGTGGATCAGAACATCACCTCAAGTCCAAACAGGCATTTAGGGAACCAAAATATTGGCACTTTAAACAGGACTCAGACTCAAACTCAAATCCAGATTCACCATAACACCACTTCAAGGAATCACGAGGCACCACACGGTGGCAGGTGGAGGTCAAAGGTTAGCAGTCTGTGTGGCGGTTTGCCAGGTTCGCCGGTTGCTACGGTGGAGAAAGGAACAGCGTTTCTGACCGGACTGCTGATCTCATCGTCCTCAGGTTGTGACGGTCAGGTGTTCACCAAAGTGTCCCGTTACTTGAACTGGATCGGACCGAGACTGCAGAGAGCAGAGGATCTCATGACCCCCCAACTCAGCCAGTATCCCGAGGAACTCATCAGCTAAGACAATACGGTTTGTCTGAGCACTGACATTTAAACATTCTCTTCTGAGCTACAAACACTAAGTTTGATGTTTTTACTGTGTTAAAATGTATGTGAATTGTGTAAAATAAAATGTTTTTAAAAACAATGCCCATTACAGAAGTCGCTCGATTATAACGGGGGTTATGTTCCAGACACCACATAGGTGAAAAACCGCGAAGTAGGACCGCTCTATTTATTTTAGCATTGATATATATTTTAAGGCTTTAGAAACTTTTCCCACAAGGGGTGCACCAATTGCAGTTTTCTGGCTGATCATCATTCTCTTAAAAGTCTGACCTGCCTATTCCGATTTTGGCCAATACCGATTTTGTTTTATAAGCGACACTGTCAGGTGTTATAAGGTCACAATGCACCTTCAATATTATTTCATTGAAAAACACACCCTTGATCAATATCCTAGAAACAATACAAACTTGTTTTAACTGGCCACAAGGTAGTGCTCTGAAATAAAAATGAAGTTCAGACAATTGTTAAATCTACATCAATCTAGATTTTACCGATTCTACAATCTAGATT
>JBBPBX010006198.1:0-39251 GCA_038048925.1 Garcialebias charrua
CAAAGCAAAGATCAAAATAAAACAAGTGATAAAATCAAGTAAAATCAATAATAATATCGACTTGATATTGACTTGAAAATAACATCGATTTGAGTTTAAATGAATCACAAACTAGAAATAATCAAGTTTTTGACTCATGTGAGTCACATGTGCATACACTCTCCTCCCAGTCCCCACTGATGCTGTTCTGAAATGGGAAAACAATCTACATACATACGTTTTTCCACAAATACTGCAGTATTTGTGGAAAAAAAGGGGTGCTGGGGCAGCCATGTTGATTTGGACTCATTTCAAGATCTACTTCCAGTGATTAGTTTCTGAGGATTTCAGTGAAATCTGTTCAGTGGTCCATTAAATAATATATAAATAAATATATAAACGATATAAGTAACACAAATAAAAACATTATCACCTCTCATCTTTGGTGGTGGATGTTAAATGTAACCACCTTCAGCTCCGTACGTCTGAACGTGGTTGTTCGCTGATGGACTTCGTGTATTTTTGGTGACGCAGACGATTTCCTCTCTGATCAAAGAATTTCTCTGAGCACAAACACATCTGACCATAAACAGCCTCTCTACCAGAAACAAGCTGCTGCAAAACAGTCCCTGCACCTGCTGTTTCTGTGCCTTTAAAGGGGTAGCTCGCAGCTATTTTAAAGTGGAGTTCTGTGATGTGGCTATGAACAATGAACATCTTACCTGTTGAAGATAGCTGTTTTAGCAGCCTCATTTTAAAGAATCTGTGTTCATCTGACTAAATTAACAAGCTAACAGTTAGTTTGAGTGAGTCCAAGACCAAAGTGGACTGCTGCCATCTTAAACTCTAGTCTTAAAAATACTTAATTTATACAAACGTTATTTTATAAACAGCTACAGTTAGTCAGTTTTGCATAACACACTGTTAAAGCAAAATTTCCACAGTGTATAGGTTTATAAAACAGTTTTTTGCATATGTGATAATGTCCTGCGGACAGTAAACGCACCACAGTTGCTGCAATGCGATTGGTGGGTCTGGGACTGGCTTCCTGTTTAAAACGGGCCCAGCTCTCAGGCCAGACACACGTCATCCATGCTGGCTGTGTCACGCGCTAGCGTACTGTATTGGTCTCGTGACCACTGCCAAGCTTCCTGCTTCCCTCTCTGCTAGAGGTGGAGCTCGGTGGTGAGTAAAAGCGCCATTTTATCTCTCTGTTTTATACTTTTTAGATTTTAATGTCAAATATTTATTGTTTTAGTTCGTTGCTGTTTGTCCTTTGGCGTCCTGTCGGCTATTTGTCCTGGGTGTTCGTCTACGGCTGTCCCGACTGGTGTTCTGCCTCCACCTGGGTCGCCCATCCTCTGCTGACTGGTCCTGGATTAGTGTCCGCTGCCTGGACGGCGTGGGGCGGGCCGCGCTCACGCGTCCTGCGGGCTGAGTTGGGCCTAACGTCCAGCTCAACTAAACAGGCGTCGGCTGCCGAGTGGCGTCTCTTCCGGACGACAGACCCTACCAGGGTGGACTCTGAACTGTCCTCTGAACTGTTACCGAATCCCTCCAGGAGTGACAGTACCGGTACTCCTGGTTTGGTGGAAGTGTGCGTGTGCGTGTGTGTGTGTGTATATGTTTGCGTGTGATTTTCCTGTTTTGAATGTATTGAAATGAATTGCACTTTTAGTTTTGACTGGAGCTATTGCTGCCCTTGTTTTAAATTGTAAATATTTTTAGGATTTTTGCACTTTTAATGTTGATAGGATTTTAGCCTTTTTAAACTGTAAATATTTTAAATTTAGGATTTTATATATTAAACTACTGTGCAATTTAACTGGTGTCAGTGTGTAAACTTGTCCCAAACCTCCTCTGCAAACGGGCCTGCGTGCTTTTAAAGGTAACTTTTAAGGTACAACCATTTTAACCAATTTTATTTATTTAAAATAGTATATTTAAACCTTTTAAACTTCAGTGCTCAATTTTAACCACACCCGACCCGGCTACATTTGGCGTTGCTAGAAGTCTTTTTGCAGTTGTGAGGAGGGACTCTTTTACTACTGTGTTTGTATTTTTGTATTTGTTTTTATGTGTATGTGTGTGATAAGGACAAACAGCAGCGGTTCACCTGTTTTTAAGCTTGTAATTTATTTTTTAATAGGGACCAGCGTGCCTCTACTGTGGTGCAGGTCCTGGGTACGGAATGGTATTCTCCGGATTCACGTGGGCCACTCCAACTAGACCAGCATGCCTCTACTGTGGCGCTGGTTACGGAGTGGCTCTCGGGGTTTGGAGTGCCATGTCCATTGTGTTTCGACCCTGGTGGCAAGCTGGGTCATCGACGGGACGTCGATTCAGTTTGCGGGGGTGAATGTGATAATGTCCTGCGGACAGTAAACGCACCACAGTTGCTGCAATGCGATTGGTGGGTCTGGGGCTGGCTTCCTGTTTAAAACGGGCCCAGCTCTCAGGCCAGACACACGTCATCCATGCTGGCTGTGTCACGCGCTAGCGTACTGTATTGGTCTCGTGACCACTGCCAAGCTTCCTGCTTCCCTCTCTGCTAGAGGTGGAGCTCGGTGGTGAGTAAAAGCGCCATTTTATCTCTCTGTTTTATACTTTTTAGATTTTAATGTCAAATATTTATTGTTTTAGTTCGTTGCTGTTTGTCCTTTGGCGTCCTGTCGGCTATTTGTCCTGGGTGTTCGTCTACGGCTGTCCCGACTGGTGTTCTGCCTCCACCTGGGTCGCCCATCCTCTGCTGACTGGTCCTGGATTAGTGTCCGCTGCCTGGACGGCGTGGGGCGGGCCGCGCTCACGCGTCCTGCGGGCTGAGTTGGGCCTAACGTCCAGCTCAACTAAACAGGTGTCGGCTGCCGAGTGGCGTCTCTTCCGGACGACAGACCCTACCAGGGTGGACTCTGAACTGTCCTCTGAACTGTTACCGAATCCCTCCAGGAGTGACAGTACCGGTACTCCTGGTTTGGTGGAAGTGTGCGTGTGCGTGTGTGTGTGTGTATATGTTTGCGTGTGATTTTCCTGTTTTGAATGTATTGAAATGAATTGCACTTTTAGTTTTGACTGGAGCTATTGCTGCCCTTGTTTTAAATTGTAAATATTTTTAGGATTTTTGCACTTTTAATGTTGATAGGATTTTAGCCTTTTTAAACTGTAAATATTTTAAATTTAGGATTTTATATATTAAACTACTGTGCAATTTAACTGGTGTCAGTGTGTAAACTTGTCCCAAACCTCCTCTGCAAACGGGCCTGCGTGCTTTTAAAGGTAACTTTTAAGGTACAACCATTTTAACCAATTTTATTTATTTAAAACAGTATATTTAAACCTTTTAAAATTCAGTACTCAATTTTAACCACACCCGACCCGGTTACACATAAATCACTATTGGACTTTTGAGATCTGAGCTGATTTAAAGCAAACAGAAATCCATGTTGGTCTTTGTCCCATTCAAACGAGTTGTTAGGTAGTCAGTCAATTAAATGAAGTTTAATCAGAAGATTTCAGGTGACTTCAATCATGTGGATTTAAAGGTCTCCCTCCCAACCTTCAATCAGCACGTTTCCACAGCAACAAGAGGAAATAAAACGCTTGACCAAGTCTACACGAATGTAAAGGGGGCGTACACGGCGAAGCCACGCCCACCGCTCGGGGCTTCTGACCACTCCTCTTTGCTCTTGGTACCAGCACAGCTTCCTCCACTCAGACGCTCTAAGCCGGAACAAAGAGAAATAAAAGTTTGGCTCCAACACAGTTCCCCCATGCTGAGAGACTGTTTTGAAAATACAAACTGGTCTGTTTTCAAAGAGGCAGCAGCTGATGGAAACTCAGTGAACCTAGACTTATATGCTACTTCAGTGTTGGGTTATATCAGCACATGCTGTGAAAACGTATCCATAAAAAAAATGTTAAATTTTACCCCAACACAAAACCCTGGTTAAATAAAAAGGTCCGCACCCTGCTGGCAGCCAGGAACACTGGCCCTCATGCACGAACCGTTCGTACGCACAGATTTGTTCTTAAACTGTGCGTACGAGTGATTTAGGATCATTTGTGGCATTCAACAATGTTTTCGTATCCTACGATTTTTTTCAGATACGAACAAAATTTACGAGTGGTCCGGACCTGTCGTATATTTTAGGAGCGTCAGTCTGCTGTCATCCAGACGGAATTTCTCCACTAATAACTTCATATTTCGTTATTTAGAAAATATTTAGAGTTTAAAAAAGTCACGCACCACAATTGTTCTTGACAATAGGTTCTGTTTGAAGTCGAATTATAATTTTAAATGTAATAATGACTAACGGATTAAAGTATTTAAATTAAAATCAATTTGTTATCAATGCCGTTTTCTAACACTACAATATCAATATGAAGATCTCAAACTGAAACCAACTTAAATTATGAATTAATTTAAGTTTAATTTGTCTCGGTAACGCAGACTTCGGTAACGCAGACTTTACATTGACCTCCTCCTGTCACAGTCATAGCTGTCAGATAGCTCAATCAGTAGAGTGTTGCGTCGCAGTGCCGAACCTTATGGGTTCGAGTCCCACATGGGACAACGTTTTTTTTCTCCTTTTAATTCATTCCAGATTTAAAAAACACAAGAAAACTATTTACAATACAACAAGAAATGAAGCATAAAGTCTTTTTAATCTGGAATGAATAAATAATCTAAAGAAAGAAGGAAGAAAAAAAAACAGTCATACCTCGTGGGACTCGAACCCACGAGGTCTCGATAAGCAGTGCAATGCTTTATCCAGTGTGCCACCACGTCGCATGTATATTTCAAGGTCCACATTTCTTATAAACAAACATTCTTTGGCTTTAGTTGGTCATTTACTCCCATGAGTGACGCTGCTAATAAGGACAGATTTTCTTTTCTTGACCTCAGAGAGCAGAACTTCAATCTCCGCACCGGTAGAGTTCTTCTTTTTTACTTTTCGCTGTCATTTTATGAACGAACACGTTTTGCCTCTGAGGCAGGAAACGTAGCCTTATATGGTGTTTTGAGGGGTGGGGATTATGTAAATAACCTCTCCGCGTGCACGCGCAGGTTGATAGAACAGGTGGGATTCATCATATTTGCGCAGCCATTTACACACTTTTCCTGTGGATAGAAGAGTTTGTTGAATCTGATGTGGCATGTTCGAACGAACGCTTCGTATGAACAAAAGTAGGAGAAATTTAGGATAAAAATACGAACATGTTCGTGCATGAGGGCCACTGCCTTCAAGTCTGGAAACACAGAGGAACTGAGAAAGAGCAGGAAGGAACTGGTTGCTGGCATTAAGAAGGCCAAGGCCACATATGCACAGAGAATCGAGGGTCAGTTCACCTCACAAGACCCACGGAGCATGTGGAAGGGCATCAAATGCATAACAGATTACAAAGGCAAGAGCAAACAATGCCCCAAGGACCCATCTCTGCCTGATGCCCTCAATAAGTTTTATGCACGTTTTGAAGACCCAAACAGACCAGCTAGCACCAGACTCACCTCATCACCAGATGAAGAGCATCTCAGAGTGACCGCAGCAGAAGTGAGAGGCAGTCTCAGAAGGATCAACCCTCATAAAGCAACCGGACCAGACAACATCCCAGGGAAAGTTCTGAAGGAATGTGCGGACCAGCTCTGTGAGGTGCTGGCTGACATCTTCACCACCTCACTTGCACTGGAGTCAGTTCCCACCTGCCTGAAGACCGCGACCATCATCCCAGTCCCAAAGAGCTCCACAGTGACTGGTCTGAATGACTATAGACCGGTGGCCCTCACCCCGATAGTCGCTAAATGTTTTGAGAAACTGGTCATGTCCCACATCAAGACAACCGTCAACATCAACGAGGACCCTCATCAATATGCATACCGCGAGAACCGATCAACAGAGGACGCCATCTCCTCTGTGGTCCACACTGCTCTCACCCACCTGGATCAGAAGGACTCATACGTGTATGCTCTTTGTGGACTTCACATCTGCCTTCAACACCATGATCCCCCAAACTCTGATAGACAAACTATCCACACTTGGACTAAGCCCCTCCGTTTGTAACTGGGTACTAGACTTCTTAACAAACAGACCACAGTCCGTGAAGATCCACAACTTCTCCTCCTCCACCATAACCCTCAGCACTGGCTCTCCTCAAGGATGTGTGCTGAGCCCTCTTCTGTTCACTCTGCTCACATATGATTGTACAGCCACACATCCAGGCTGTCATATTGTTAAGTTTGCAGATGATACAGCGGTGGTGGGATGCATCACAAACAATGATGAGTCCAGCTACAGACAGGAGGTGGAACACCTGGAGAGCTGGTGCAAAGAGAATAACCTTCACATGAATGTGAAGAAGACAAAGGAGATGATTGTGGACTTCAGAAGGAACAAACACACCCACACCCCACTGAACATAGGTGGATCTGCAGTGGAAGTGGTCTCCAGCTACAAATACTTGGGTGTACACATGAATGATAACCTCAGCTGGAGCAACAACACCACCAGCCTGATCAAGAAAGGTCATCAGAGACTCTACTTCCTCAGACGGCTGAGACGAGCTGGTCTGAGCAGCCCAGTCCTCACCTCCTTCTACAGGTGTGCAGTGGAGAGCATCCTGTGCTCCAGCATCAACGTGTGGCATGGAGGCTGCACAGCTGCAGAAAGAAAAGCTCTACAGAGAGTGGTGAAGGCTGCACAGAAGTCTGTTGGAGTCAGTCTCCCCACCATCACAGACATTTACACCTCCAGATGCAGGAAAAGAGCCACCTGCATCATGAAAGACCCCACTCACCCAGCACACTCACTCTTTGCCCCACTCCCCTCAGGACGGAGGTTGAGGAGCATCAAGTGTAGAACCACTAGACTGAGGAACAGCTTCTACCCTGAGGCTGTTATGGTGTGGTTACACCGAACAGCTTTTCAACCTCCAAAAAGCTCCTCACGCACGCAAGTGGACGCACTTGGTGTCCAGACCTACTTGGACCAGAACGCCAGAACGCGAAACAGCTGCTGGGTGTGTGGGAGGAGCTTACCGGTATACAGAGTCCTGCGCACAGAGTCCTGCGCACTCCGCCAGGCGAGGAGCTTTTTATTTCCGTCTCTGTTGAGCAGACTTGACTGGTCGTGAAGGACTTGTCGCGAACACACAGCTACAATGAGTTTCTCTTCCATAGTACACGACCTCGCGGGTCTTTTCTGTGACCAACAAACAATACGTCACATAGTGCGCGCGCACCCTCGTTTCCGCGTCACATAGGGACTCTCCCCGTCTCTTCTCCTCCTCTCTTCTCCCCCTCTCTTCTCCACCCGACTCTCCCTGATTGGTTGACACACCAACCAATCAGGGAGAGTTGAGCGGCGTTTGAAAGTTTGAACCGCGAAATCTTCAGCATGTTGAATGCGCGGTTTGGAGGCTGAAGCCGGTTCACGTGCACGGAAAAACGCTTCCCAGCACGCTCAACACGCACGCGACGTGACGCCCGACGCCAAGACGTGGCTGGAAGCGCGTCCACCATTGACTTTACATGTAAACTGGACGCTCCTGCTGCCAAAACGCTGTTCGGTGTGACTACACCATAAGACTCATGAATAAATAAACAATAAGAATAATCACTGCAAAATATCACATCATGCTGATGCTGATCTGTTTTCTTGTTGCTGTGTTCATTTGTGACCATCTGCTCATACAGACTCATGTTCGTGCTGCTGTTTATAATGATGTTTTTCTACTACATTAGGGCTTAGTGTATTACTAGTTGATGTTTTTCTTAGTTAATCCTAGATGTTATTACTGTTTTTCTCTTGCATTTGTTGTTGGATGTAACTGGGACCCTGTGTACATAATCTCGTTTTCATCACATGTACCACATGCGGTGCAAATGACAATAAAGACTCTCTGACTCTCTAACTCTGACTAAACGATTCCTTTAAAGCACTAAGAACAAAAGTCTTCAGACAAGTTAAAATGACAGAAATTCTCAGGCTATCTGTTTGAAATCTTCGTCCAAAAAGTGATACATCTAAATAATTGTGTTATAATGAATTTTTCAGTCTTTCACCCTCCTTGGACGGCAATAATCTGGCCTCCAGCTCTAATGTTGAAAATCTTGGTGTTATTTTTTATCAGGACGTGCTTTTATCCCTCACATTAAAAAAACATTAGAACCGCCTTCTTCTACCTGCGTAATATCGTTAAAATTAGAAACATATCTAAAAATGATGCAGAAAAACTGGTTCATGTGTCACGTCTAGACTGGACTATTGTAATGGTTTATTATCTTGGGGTCCAAATACTTCTTTAAAAGTTTTCAGTTGATCCCAAATGCTGCTGCATTGGCTCCCTGTCAAGTCCATAACTGAATTCAAAATCTTACTTCTGACTTAAAAAGCTCTCAACAACCTAGATCCATCTTATATCTGAGATCTTATTGTTCCTTATTTTCCTAATGGAGCACTTTACTCTCAGACTGCAGGTTTACTCGTGGTTCCTAGAGTTTCCAAAAGCAGAATGAGAGGCAGATCTTTCAGTTCTCAGGCTCCTCTTTTGTGGAACCAACTTCCAGTTTCTGTCCGTGAGGCTGACACATTGTCCAGTTTTAAGATTTTCCTTTTTGATAAATCTTATAGTAATGGTTAGCATGTAGTCATAAGCTTAGACTACTGGAGGACAAATTTACCTCATTTCCTTAAATGAATTGTTAAAATTGAATAGTTTTCATTTGATATAATTTCTATCTTAACATGTGGTTCTTGATCTGCCATTGTGTGTCTGTTCCTCCTTCCCATTCCTCTCAAACCCAGCTGGTCGAAGCAGATGGCCACTTGTCCTGAGCCTCCATCCATCCATTTTCTTTCGCTTATCCGGGGTCGGGTCGCGGGGGTAGCAGCCTAAGTAGGGAGGCCCAGACTTCCCTCTCCCCAGCCACTTGGAGCAGCTCCTCTGGGGGAATCCCAAGGCGTTCCCAGGCCAGCCGAGAAACATAGTCCCTCCAGCGTGTCCTGGGTCTTCCTCTGGGTCTCCTCCCGGTGGGACATGCCCGGAACACCTCACCAGGGAGGCGTCCAGGAGGCATCCTAACCAGATGCCCGAGCCACCTCAACTGGCTCCTCTCGATGTGGAGAAGCAGCGGCTCTACTCCGAGTCCCTCCCGGATGACTGAGCTTCTCACCCTATCTCTAAGGGAGAGTCCAGACACCCTGCGGAGAAAACTCATTTCAGCCGCTTGTATCCGAGATCTCGTTCTTTCGGTCACAACCCAAAGCTCATGACCATAGATGAGGGTGGGAACGTAGATCGATCGGTAAATTGAGAGCTTTGCCTTTCGACTCAGCTCTCTCTTCACCACGACAGACCGGTACAGCGCCCGCTTCACTGCGGATGCTGCACCTATCCGCCTATCGATCTCACGCTCCAGTTTTCCCTCATTCGTGAACAAGACCCCGAGATACTTAAACTCCTCCACTTGGGGCAGGACCTCCTCCCCGACCCGGAGAGGGCATGCTACCCTTTTCCGGCTCAAGACCATGGCCTCGGATTTGGAGGAACTGATCCTCATCCCGGCCGCATCACACTCGGCTGCAAACCGCTCCAGCGAAAGCTGTAGATCACGATCTGATGAAGCCAATAGGACCACATCATCTGCAAAAAACAGAGAAGAGATTCTAAGGCCACCAAAACGGATCCTCTCAACACCTTGGCTGCGCCTAGAAATTCTGTCCATAAAAGTTATGAACAGAATCGGTGACAAAGGGCAACCTTGGCGGAGTCCAACTCTCACCGGAAACGAGCCTGACTTACTGCCAGCAATGCGGACCAAGCTCTGACACCGGTCGTACAGGGACCTAACAGCCCATATCAAAGGGCCTGGTACCCCATACTCCCGGAGTACCCCCCACAGAACCCCCCGAGGGACGCGGTCGAATGCCTTCTCCAAGTCCACAAAGCACATGTAAACTGGTTGGGCAAACTCCCACGCACCCTCCAGGACCCTGCTGAGGGTGTAGAGCTGGTCCAGTGTTCCACGACCAGGACGAAAACCACACTGCTCCTCCTGAATCCGAGGTTCGACTATCCGACGGACCCTCCTCTCCAGAATCCAGTCTCTACATCAGTCCATTTACAGTAGTACTGCTCAGCACACCTAGACAATTAAACTGAGCCTGGTTCTGCTAAAGGTTTCTTCCTCATGAGAGAGTTTTTCCTTTCCACTGTTACCTTCATGCTTGCTCAAGATGAGAGTTCTGTGATGGAGTTAAATTCAAAGCAGTCTGCTCCTCAGATAAATAGTGTTAAATTATTATTTACTGTATGTTTCTGGTCAGTGCACTGAGATGACTTCTGTTGTGACTAATATAAATAAACTGAATTCAATTTAATTGAATAATTTTGAGGCTCTTGTGTAACAATGAGGATTTATCTCCCTTCCTTTTAAATTTATTTCAGAAAGTTCTTCAAATAAAAAAATCCACCCTCTACATCAGTCCATTTAGTATTGCTCAGCACACCTACAATTAAAGTTCATATCTATGATAAATGACTTTATTCTCACATATTGTGACCCTCTATAACACTCTTCTTATTGTAGTTTGTTTCTCATGAAAAAAATGTCAATTATTTATTGTCAAATTTTTATATTTATAATTTCATGAAGAAAAACTGCTGAACCCAGTGACCCTGTTTAAGATGTGATCATATCAAATATACTGTTTTTCACTGTATTTTAGATCAATACCTTTAAGAAAATGACATGTACATGGAGTACTTCAACACAGGTTTTATGATTGTTAGTTTTTGATGATGTTCAAAATGTTTATAGAAAAAGTAAAGGATGTTTAACTTGTTTGAGTCAATTTGTCTTTCATTTAGTCATTATCAAACCACATTAAATGACAATAGACAAGAAAATCCAAAACTCTCAGATCAGTTTTACCGTGAAAATGCTTCATTTTGCAAAAAAGTTATTAAAAATGTGACAATAACAAGAATATGCTTGCAGCTTAAATGAGGCTGTTGGTGACTCAGCTCAGAAGAGCACTTCAAAAAGTTAAAGTGGGATGCTTTTAGAGAAAATCATCACTTGGCCTCAGTGGGCTCTAATAATCCATAAAGAAATCAATGAAACATTCTTACAAGGATTCTTCCCTAATAAGCAGCAACAAGAACTTTCTTTTGTTTATATGTATATATATTTATATATATATATATATGTATATATATTTATATATATATATATTTATATATATATATTTATATATATTTATATATATGTATATATATTTATATATATGTATATATATATATATTTATATATATATGTATATATATTTATATATATATATTTATATATATTTATATGTGTGTGTGTGTGTGTACTGTATTTAGACTTCCTCGGACGTCACTGGACCCACTCTGTCGCCAGTGGACTCCTCATANTCTTAACAGTTTAATCTTTCAGCCTGTGTGGGATTGTAGACACAGATTGGATTTTCTCCAGGAGAATTGTGGTATTGATCTGAATCTGAAGAAGCAAACCCCTTCAAGCCAGAGTAGAAAGGTTTGGTATTTTATGTCTCTGCAAACGTCAGATAAATATAATTTCTTCTTCTCAGCAAATTGTTCATATGGCTTCAGCGAACACGTCCACAACTGGTGGCTGCAAGGGACGTTAGTGGCACCTAAATCCTGGACAAAGTCAGAATCGATTTTCACAAAAACAAGTACGTATTTTTCTCCTTTTCTTGTACGTATTTTGGAATATGCTGTTTGAGTCGGACTGTTTTTCTGGTCAAACCTCTCAAGTTTGGGTGTCCAAGATAACCTAAGATAGCCTTGGAGAAGATGGGAAGAATGCCAGGACAGGGGTCAGGGGGTAAAGGTTAAGCAAGATAATGTTTAGCCCCAAAGAAGAAGAAGAAGACAACAACAGTCTTTCACAACTCTTCCTACTGACAAAACAGATTTGTGATGAGTTGGGAGTGAAAGCAGGCTCATTTGACTTAGAAGACAAAGATAAAGAGATGCTCATTTAAAAAAACAGTCAAATGGCAGCCGTGTGCACGCACTGAATTTGTTTTAATGCAAATATTAATCAGTTACATTACGACCAGAGAAAGCCCAAATTTATATGCAAGAAATGCAGCAGTTAGATCTGTGAAGGTCTGGACATGATTGAGTGAATGAGCAGATAACAGATGTAGTTGTTAGAGCAATAAGTAGCTCCAGGTTGGATCCATGTTGCTCTGTTTATTTTGGACTCCGTCAGTCTCCGTTGTCCCGTCTGCAGCTGGTGCAGAACGCTGCAGCCAAACTTTTAACTGGAACCTGGAAAAAGAGCCAATGTCACTCCAATGTTTGTATCTCTTCCAATCCAGAGTTGATTTTAAAGTAGTTGTTTGTTCATGAATCTTTGCATGGTCCAGCCCCGGAGCACCTACTTGGTCCTTTTCAAATCTCACCTCTTAAATCTTCCGCGGGGGGTTCTTCTGGAAGTTTCACATTCCAGTGAGAGAGATCGTGCTGAAACAGCCCCCCAAACAGTGGAACAGCCTTCTGTTGTCCCTGTTTTCATTCAAGTTTTTATAATTCAACTTACTTGCCTGTCGCAATAAATAATAAATCAGTCAATCACATGATACATGAAAATGACCTCATTTTCATTTATCGGCTTTATTGTTTCTTCGTGTCTCTCTCTTTCTACTGAAGACACTGGATACGTCCAAAATTGCGTTTTTGGATTGCTAAAAGCAGCTAAGCTGAGAAGCTAAGCTACGAGCTAAGCTAACAGGCCGACCTCGGGAAAACGTCCATCTTTTCGAAGCTCCAAAATTCATCGTTGAAACTCATGCCTTCATGTAAAAAGTTGTTTTTTCTGCCAAAAGAAGCTGAGAACTTGTTTACTGATTTTTTAAATTAAAAACTTTGTGCGAAAAATGCTATGTTAAAGAGCTCAAACCCCACCGAGCGTCCGCCATTTTGAGAACCAAAGAGAGACAGTCCATGTTACATCAAGAGGCTTCCCTTCCATTTTTCTTAAAGAGACACGCTGCTCGCTCCCTCACTATCCATCCTTCGGTTCACAAAGTCTTATACTGCCATACGGTGGTCGAAAAAAGGTACTACACACGATAATTACTAATTATTGTCAAATTTCAAACAATATTATCGTTTATTGCAATAATTTTTGAGACACCCTGATGCATGCTCAATAATCCAGGTAGAAAAATCTAAAAAGGCTAAGTCTGGTCCTCTGGACATTCAAAAAACAAAAAAAAAAAACAAAACAAAGCAAAAAATTGTAGAAACGTTTCGTCTTTCGTCCGAAAGACTTCCTCAGTCTGAGGTGCTGGGTTCAGCTCAGTCTTATAAATAGCACCCTCTCACAGTGTTACACAACCAGTTGGCTGATGACAGCCTGAAACCAGCTGCTCACATGATCAAGGAGGACCATCAGCCTAACAATGGATCGTTAGCACCCTGATGGTTGTTTGCTATTCACAGAGGGCTGAGTGATACCAGCAATCACAGCATTGTAGGAGGGGGACAGTTGAACTCGGAGGCCTCCACCCCTGTTTAATGATGGGCGGTTTCTTTTCACAAAGATGGCCTCCTTTACTCCTCTCTCAAACCATCGTTCCTCTCTATCAAGGATGTGAACATCTTCATCCCTGAAAGAGTGACCGCTGGCCTGGAGATGAGTGTAGACTGCAGAGTCCTGACCTGATGATGTTGATCTTCTGTGCTGGGCCATCCTTTTGGCCAGTGGCTGTTTAGTTTCCCCGATATAAGACTGATCACAGCCCTCCTGACACTGAACAGCATACACAATGTTACTCTGTTTTTGCCGGGGGACTGGATCTTTGGGATGAACCAGTTTTTGCCGTAATGTATTTTGAGGTTTAAAAGCCACTGGGACGTTGTGTTTAGAAAATAAACGTCTCAATGTCTCTGAAACCCCTGCAACATATGGAATGGCCACTGGTCTGGGTCTGGGTTCCTTCTTTTCACCTGATGGCTGGCTGGAGTCCTGTTTGGGTTTCTTCTCTGCTTTCAGGAAGGCCCAGTTAGGATATCCACATTTCTCTAGAGCCTGTTTTGTGTGTGATTTCTCCTTCTGTCTGGCTCCTGAGTTAGTGGGGACGCTGTCTGCTCTGTGGTACAGAGTCCTGATGACTCCTAACTTGTGCTCCAGAGGGTGATGGGAGTCAAACTGTAAATACTGGTCTGTGTGGGTGGGTTTGCGGTACACCTCAGTTTGCAAATTCAAACCCACCCACACAGACCAGTATTTACAGTTTGACTCCCATCACCCTCTGGAGCACAAGTTAGGAGTCATCAGGACTCTGTACCACAGAGCAGACAGCGTCCCCACTAACGCAGGAGCCAGACAGAAGGAGAAATCACACACAAAACAGGCTCTAGAGAAATGTGGATATCCTAACTGGGCCTTCCTGAAAGCAGAGAAGAAACCCAAACAGGACTCCAGCCAGCCATCAGGTGAAAAGAAGGAACCCAGACCCAGACCAGTGGCCATTCCATATGTTGCAGGGGTTTCAGAGACATTGAGACGTTTATTTTCTAAACACAACGTCCCAGTGGCTTTTAAACCTCAAAATACATTACGGCAAAAACTGGTTCATCCCAAAGATCCAGTCCCCCGGCAAAAACAGAGTAACATTGTGTATGCTGTTCAGTGTCAGGAGGGCTGTGATCAGTCTTATATCGGGGAAACTAAACAGCCACTGGCCAAAAGGATGGCCCAGCACAGAAGATCAACATCATCAGGTCAGGACTCTGCAGTCTACACTCATCTCCAGGCCAGCGGTCACTCTTTCAGGGATGAAGATGTTCACATCCTTGATAGAGAGGAACGATGGTTTGAGAGAGGAGTAAAGGAGGCCATCTTTGTGAAAAGAAACCGCCCATCATTAAACAGGGGTGGAGGCCTCCGAGTTCAACTGTCCCCCTCCTACAATGCTGTGATTGCTGGTATCACTCAGCCCTCTGTGAATAGCAAACAACCATCAGGGTGCTAACGATCCATTGTTAGGCTGATGGTCCTCCTTGATCATGTGAGCAGCTGGTTTCAGGCTGTCATCAGCCAACTGGTTGTGTAACACTGTGAGAGGGTGCTATTTATAAGACTGAGCTGAACCCAGCACCTCAGACTGAGGAAGTCTTTCGGACGAAAGACGAAACGTTTCTACAATTTTTTGCTTTGTTTTGTTTTTTTGTTTGTTTTTGTTTTTTTGTTTTTTGAATGTCCAGAGGACCAGACTTAGCTTTTTAGAAATTTTTGAGACAATTAATCGCCCAGCAAAATGTGTTATCATGACAGGTCTAATTCAACATTTATTTATAAAGCCCTTTAAAACAATTAAAACATGATCAAATTACTTCACAATACAAACATTATTTTTATTACTATATAAAACATACAAAATGCCACTTAAATTAAAACCCTGCCTGACTAAAAAGGTTTTAAGATGAGATATAAAAGGACAACTGAGCAGGTCCCGATAAAGTTGGTTCCACAGTTTGGGTGCAGCAATTAAACATGCCTGGTCACCCCAACATTTATATTTTGACTTTGAGACATGCAGTAATGTATTTGTTGATCTTAGCGTTCTCTCATACTCACATAAAGCGACCAAAACAGCTAAATAAGTTGGGGCGAGCCCATTAAGAGCTTTAAAATTGAACAATATGAGCTTAAAATCAATTCTAAACCTGACTGGAATGGACAGAGAATAAAACCGAGAAGATATGCTCATGTCAATTAGTTAAAAGTTGAGCCACAGTGTTGTGTACACGATGAAGGCAGCTGACGGAGGACTGGGAGATTCCAAGATAAAAAGCATTCCAGTCGTCAAGCCTCAAGCTGTTGAAAACATGATTTACCTTTTCCAGGTCAGGCTTTAGAAAAGGCTTGACTTTGGCTAAAAGACGTCATTGCCGGGGGAGTTCAGGTAACGGCTTATCACTGCTCATGTTAAATTAATATAGAACCATGTGTGTGAGTAGCAGAGTTATTTTTTTTTTATCTCTCAGAGGCCTGCAGGCACCTGACGTCTCTGAGCCTAAGAGGCTGAGGTCATCGTGATGATAAGCATCATAAAAACACTTCCTGGCACACTGTCTTCACGACCGGGACTTCACTGAGACATCTGTAAGCTTGCGTGAACTCTGCCCTCGCAAGTAAACTGGATTTAAAAAATCTTGTATTTGTGTGTGTCTCTTTTTTATTTATGTAGATAATGGAAGGATATTTTTTTCCAAAAGTAATTGAAAAAAGCTGGCCTTGTCTATGGAGGCTATTCATTTCCAGTCCAGTCCAACTTTATTTATAAAGCACTTAAAAAAACAACACACAGGACCAAAGTGCTGTACAGACAAGTTAAAAAGCACAAAAGGAATAAAATACATAAATAAATGAAAAGACATTCCCAGCTATGCAATAACAATTGAAACAGTAAAAGGAGTATCAAACAAATAATAATAAAATCAACATCCCACAAAGTGTTAAAAACCTTGGAAAAAATATGGGGTTTAAGAGGGGATTTAAAAATAGGCAGCAAGGAGACCTGTCTGATGTGGGTTGGCAGATCGTTCTAGTTTAGGAGCTGCTACAGCGAAGGCACGGTCAGAGCTTTGTTTTGGGTACACTCAGGAACAGCTGATCAGCTGACCTGAGAGCACGTAATGGGCTGTGGCAGCTCGGAGAGGTAGGGTGGGGTAAGACCATTAAGACATTTACAGGTAAAAGTAAATAAAATAATCTTAAAACTGATTCTAAAATGTTTGGGCAACCAGTGAAGTGAGGCTTAAATGGGGGAAATGTGCTCGTATTTACATGTGCCAGTTAAAAGACGTACAGCAGCATTTTGCACCATCTGAAGACGAGCAATGGAGGAGCCACTAACCCAATTTTTTTTAATTAAAGAGCATTACAGTAAAATCTAGCCTAGTGGTCACAAAGGCATGAATTACTGTTCCAAAGAGCTGACATGAAAGGGTGGGTTTTATTTTAGTTAGCTGCCGTAAAGCTTGATTTAACAACTGAACCTATCTGATTATCAAGCTTGAGATCCATATCCATTTTCACCCCCAAGATTTGTAATGGTGGACTTAAAGTGTATGTGACATCATCTTCCTACTCTGCATAAAATGTTACAAGATATATATCTTGTATCATTCAACTATGTTCGTTTTTGCAAACAAAATGATAAATTAAGGAAAATTCCTTTCAAAGTGAGTTTAAAATTAAAAACCGTGTTTCTTCACGGGACATCCGACTACACGCGAATGCAACATCTGTGACGTAGGAGGGAGAACGTCTTTAGAACGCCCCTTTTACATATTCATGGCGGACAATAAATAAACCGACTAATTTAGCAATCTAAGTTAAGATTTGAGCGATTTGTCTTCAGTTTGGGAAGCAGAAAGTTAGATGAACAAGAAACAGCAGGTTCTAATTTAGGTCTGCACCCGTATTTATTTGAGTCTTACCTTTTCAGGAAGCGAGGGAGCTCCGAGGGGGGGCAGCTTTATTTATTCCATACTTGACAAAGTATTTCATCTTTTGGGAAAGTGAAAAGGCTCACTTGTTCACTGATGATGTTAGAACACCCAAATGCGACACAACGTAACGGCATTTTTCAAGTTATACAAAAAAAAAGGTGATATGGCAGAGAATGCACATGCGTTATCATTGCAGCCGCGAAATGAGCTTCTCCTTCTTACGCCACAGATGTTGCATTCGCGTGTAATCGGATTTCCCGTGAATAAACACGGTGTGAAGTTTAAAATCACTTTTAAATCAAAATTAAATTGATTTATCATTTTGCTTGTACAAACGAACATAGTTGAATAATACAACATATATATCTTGTAACATTTTATGCAGAGTAGGAAGATGATGTCACATACACTTTAATGAACTGGGCCAAGACTCCCAAATCTACAGGATGGGGGCCAGTGGTACCACCAAAAACCATCACTTCTGTTTTATTTCTCATTAAAATTTAAACATTTATCAAACTTTAAATCCTTGTCAAAAATCCTTGTCAAGTTTTAACTGTGGATCTAAACTCGAATGTCAGAACACAAAAGTTACAACGAGCATCATCACCAAAAAAGCACGGCAAACTCTCCATCGGTCAGTTCTTACCATCACCTATGGACACAAACTCTGAGTGATCACAAGAACCACTTCATTGATTTCAATGGTTTTGATTTCAACGAAATACTCTCCCCTGTTCTATTGCATATACTGTACTTGCCGCCGTACATTGTCGCACCGCCGTAGAAGTTGCATCTATTATGCGTCACCGCTGACCACCCGGAAATGTGAGCCAGTGTTGCGCCAAAAATCAATTGGCTGCCAATGCAGGAGCGTGCACAGGCTGGGCCGGATCTACCATATGGGCAATATGGGCACGTGCCCAGGGGCCCTTGGTAAAGAGGGGCCCTCTGCCGGCAAAATTGTTTTTGCCGCAACAAACACCGGGCACTCTGAACCCACTCATCCATGCGAGACAGCACTGTGAGGAGGATGGTGAAGCTGCTCACAATAACGGTCGCGATGGGGCAGAGTGAATTTCCGGTTTTCAAAATAAAACACAAAACCCGATAAAATTCACATATCTCACCTTATTCTTTGTGCTTTTACTGTAGAAATGCTTTTCCAAGAAACTTCCGGTCTGACACGGGAAGTATCAGTAAGAGAGCGTACCGCAAGTTTTTTTGTTGTAAGTTATTTGCATTCAGTTTATCAAAGCAAACATTGTTTTTGTTTAAACGTGAAGTTTCCTCAAATGTCCTACAGGTCCTGCTGTGCTGTTTTGTGGCTGCACGAACAACCAGAGTCAGAGGCAAGTCAACAGAGTTTGAACACGGACCAAAAACAAAACAAAAAAGATTGTTCCTGTGAAACGGTATATGGTTTCCATCTCCTACCTACAGACGAGGAATTAAGAAGAATTTGGTTGAAAAATCTGAATTTGAAGAAACCACCCAAAACGCTGCATGTGCGCTCATTTCACTTTGTAAACAAACAGCTGACATCCTATCCTGCCTACAAAAAAGAAAAAGACATTGAAGGAGAACTAAAGGTAAGAGCCAATACACACAGACTGATATATCTCAAATGTTTATTTCTTTTAATTAGGCCCGAGCAGCGAAGCGCTGGCGCTGCGAAGGCCTATTGTAATCGCTCGATTTCTTCATTATTTTTCCGTCACTTCGCACGGCTGTTTGGGGCCTTTAACATATTAAAAAACTCACCAAACTTTACCCACAATTGTCCCCCAACTAAAATTTTGGGATTATGGTGGAATCGCAAGTGGGCGTGGCCAAACTGCTCTACAACGCCCCCTAACGTGAGTTGGGGGAAACCGTAGGTCGTACAGATCTGAAACTCGGTACATAGGTAGCTCTCCCCAATTCAAGAAAAACAGTCTCTTGGAGGTACCCTCTAAAATGCACAGGTAGGGGGCCATTTTGGGTCAAAGGTCAAATTTTGGTCATTTTTCAGTTTTACTCATGTCGAACTTTGACAAACTCCTTCTCAGGCGTTCGACCTATCGGCTTCATTCTTGGTCAGAATGCAGTTGGGGCTTTAAAAGTTATCAATAAAATTGACTTTTCATATATGTTCAGGGGGTGTGGCGGAGCGGGGAACTTGGCGTACTCGCCAAAACAAACGAAACGCTATAACTTTCTCATTAAATGGTCAATTGACACCAAACTTGGCATGAGGGATCCTGGTTGGATGCCTCATGATCCTATGTTGTCATAGTCTGACCTCACCTAAGCCCCGCCCCCTCAGAACTGGAAGTGACTTTTTTTGCTTGGAAAGCTCCAACTCAGGCTCTCTTGATCTAACCAAGATGATCTTGTGTCAGATGACTGATAACAAGTTGGTCTCACTTGTTTTAAAGCGCCAACGGTTTATAGCAGAGGGTGTGGCCGTGGCAGTGCGGCGAAGTCACAGGTCACGCCGCCGCCATACGTTTTGCTCTAGATTCTACATGTTTCAGCCCAGCTGCACCAAACTCACTGAAATCGATCCTTGTTCACCCCCCGGGAGGGATCCGGTGCAATACTTGGTGGGCGTGGCCTAATTCCTCAACAGCGCCCTCTAGAATATCTAAAAAAAACACAGCCCCAAGCCATGCTTTATCCCACAATTATGAAACGTGGTACACATGTGTATCTCGTCAGGACCTACAAAACAGTCTCTTGGAGCAATGGTCCAAAGCCAACAGGAAGTCGGCCATTTTAGGTCAAAGTCACAATTTTGTCTATTTCATTGACGTCATATCTGAGCAAACTCGTCCTAGAGATTTCGAGATCCAGTCGTCAAACTCGGTCAGCACAATCTTGAGGCATTGAAGGTCAAAAGTTGTTAAAAGTTTTTTCCTATGTAAAAACATGTGGGCGTGGCCAAACCTCAAATCTGGCCATTCTTCATGAAACATCAAGCTGGAATAACTTTCCAATATAAGCTCCCAGCTGCACCAAACTCACTAAGATCAATACTTGTCCATCCCTCGACAGGACTTCAGTCCAATATGTAGTGGGCGTGGCCTGAAGCGAGGGCCTCAACGCCGCTTGCGGCTTTAATGTTATGTTTATAACTGACAACTGATGAAAAACCCAAATTCAATATTTCAGAAAGTTAGAATATTTTTCATAATTCATTCATTCAACATACAGATATTATTATATATATATATTGTATATATATATATATATATATATATATATATATATATATATATATATATATATATATATATATATATATATATATATATATATATATATATATATATATATATATATATATATATATATATATATATATATATATATATATATATATATATATATATATATATATATATATATATATATATATATATATATATATATATATATATATATATATATATATATATATATATATATATATATATATATATATATATATATATATATATATATATATATATATATATATATATATATATATATATATATATATATATATATATATATATATATATATATATATATACATATATATACATACAGTATATATATATATATATATATATATATATATATATATATGTATGTATGTATGTTTGTATGTGTGTGTGCGTGTGTGTGTGTTCTATGTAATACAATTGGTGTTAGATTAGGGAGGGGGGCCCTGTGAGCTTCAGTGCCCAGGGGGCCCTGGGGTTGTTAATCCGGCCCTGTGCACAGGAGGACTCTAACAAGAACTTAACAAGATTAACACTTAAAAACAATTACTTGTTTGCTTGACATTATAGTAAAGGTGTGTCTCAGTTTAACTTTTCCTTATAAATACACTTTAATGGTCAAATCAGCTGCATTTTGCCTGGTGCAGCGAAATGCGGCTGATTTGATGTTTGCTTCTGGATCGAGACGAAGGTGGCTTTCTATGGCAAACCAAGTCTCTCATTAATAGCCACTTTTACCTACTAATGAGACACTTGGCTTGCCATATTAAGGGCCCTGTAGTGGCTGAAAATGGTAGTGTTCAATATTTTCCATGTCAGAATGAATGAAATCGTCAGATCTCAGCCAAAAACTGGTTGTAAATATGAGGGAAAAACACATGTTTGTCGCTTTGGTGTAGCAGGATTTGCAAATTTATGCAAAAAGGTTTGACTTATACAGCAAAAAATAAGGTAATGAAAAATGTATCTGTAAAAGCATAGTGAGCTTTTAATGTACAAAACCTGCTCTTGTCTCTGATAGAAAGGGGAAGCTACATTCTCGGTGTACTTTCCACTCTCAGTAAAAGCAAAACATAAGAACAAGCCACAGGAAGTTTCTTCACATCAGTTTTGTTTTTTTGTTTTTTCCGGTGCCATTCCAAATGTGGTTCCTTTGAGTTCTGTTTTGAGAGTTCAGCACAAGTAACCCAAATTTATCTTTTGTTTTTATTTGATTTCTGATAAACTCTAATAAACATGAAGTCTTCATAACAGCTGGAACAAATAATGTTCCTCAGCTTGTCTGATTTTTCCTGCTTCTTTTCAAAAAGACTCAAACTTTTTTTTCTCTCATCCATCTGATTTTTACATCCCCCTGATTTACAGAGTTTCTTTTATTTGGTATTTTTGGCCAAACCTCCTGAATTACTTTATATTTTTCAGCATTTCCTTGAATG
Organism: Garcialebias charrua; assembly: GCA_038048925.1. Lineage (NCBI taxonomy): Eukaryota > Metazoa > Chordata > Actinopteri > Cyprinodontiformes > Rivulidae > Garcialebias > Garcialebias charrua. The sequence continues at coordinate 22,184 of JBBPBX010006198.1, forward strand.
AAATGTCTTTACGACACAGTTTTACACATTTGTCCTCCCTTAAAGGTTCAGTATGCAGTTTCTGTAGAACTGCAGCGCTTAGAAATATTTTCAACAGGCAAAGCATTCTGATCCCTCCCCCTCAGAGCCATATGTGGCTCTGCCCCCTTGTGGTCTGTTGAATTTCAAATTCAAGCTCTGTTTTTATTGGCTGATTCAAATTCAAGCTCTGTTTTTATTGGCTGGTTACAAACTCTGTTTTTATTGGCTGGAAAATGGCGGGTCACCTTTTCTTTTTAGAAATGCTTATTTACCACCTGGAGAAGCAAGGGGACAATATTTTTTTTTTTTTTCAGAGATTACCTGGCTAACATCAGTCTGTCAGGAGGTAGTGACAGAGTGAAGAAATATGTTCATAAAAAAAGCTACATACTGAAGCTTTAAAGTGTCCTGGGAGGGACGAGCCGAGGCTTGTTTGGACAAAGTTGAAACCAGGGAAGCTCCTGATGAAAGAAAAAGCTTCTGTCAGCAGGAGAATATCTTTAACTTCCATTATAACTTGAATTACACCAAACAGGGTAAGCTGACACAGGCCTGCCTCAGAACCTTTGTGTTATAGACGCCTGTGTATTGTCCACAGGACTGGGAAAGCCCTACCGTGTCCTAGTGTACATTTACTTCATAACTTTATGTGAACATGAAATGATACATGTCAGGATCCATGCTCTTGGTGTTTGTAGTTGGACTGATATTTTGGATTTAGAGATATATAGTTATGCTTTTTTTGTTGTACTTTGATGTTTTAATGCACTATTTTCCATTTAGTTTGTCACTGGCTAACATTAAGCTCACCTGTAATACTGCTGTAATCCTCCCTCCCGGCCTATTTAAAGCCCACTCCTTCCACTCACTCACTGGTTGTTCTCTTGTGTTCCTGGTTCCTCACGCGCTCCCTGGGGTTTCTGACATTTGGTGTTTGCAGCCTCGTCAGCCCTTTTGTTTCCTGATTTTTAAAAGTTTTAGTTCTCTCATTTTGAGTCCATTGTTGCTTCAAATCTGAAAATTTCCTCCTTTATACCACTGCCATTGTGACAATGTGCATGATTTCAGATATATATATATATATTTTTTTTCTTTTTTGACAATTTTCTGTTGTTAGTTCAGTAACAAGTAATGCTGTCATACTTTTTTTTAGAATCACTGAAACAAAAGTACAGATGTTTTCAAGTGGGGCTCTGTAGAAAGGTTAGAAGGTGCATACACTTTTTCAGCATGGTTTTAAAATGAGCAAGTCAAAGTGATTTACCTGCTTTGTACTACAAAAAAACAGAACATTTACTTAGTCATAAACATATTAAATGTTCTTTATGTGTACAATATATGTTGATGTACCTTGCATAACTGCATGAACCTATATTGCGCAATACAACTGTACATGTTTTGTCTTTACCTTACTCTGTTGACTTGCACTGAATGGGATCAGCCAGGGATGCATAGTTCGGACAGCAGCTGCTGATAGCAGCCTCAAACACACTTCCAAATGATCATCAGTCATGGTGGAATAGTATTTGGACTTAATTATCTTCATGTGGGAAAAGGCTGACTCACATAAATAAGTGGAGCTGAATAAAGCATTCAAGGAGGTAGCACGATTCCTCATGTTGGACTCTGTGAGTAAATTTCAGAACAGTCCACGAGCCCTGGACTTGAGCTGAATGTCAGCTTGTAGTGTCAAATGATCATCCTCCACTCCAGATATCAGTAAACACCATCCAAATAAAACTGCACCAATGGGCTGTGTCACTCACATCTGTAGACTCATCCATTTGCAGTGAGAAACACTCAAAGTCCACGAGTCCTTCCCAGATTGCTGGGTCAAATCCTCAGACATCATAGCGTGGTGTATCCACACTTCTTGATACCTGTAGCACTTTGATCGAAGATAATATTTCTGGTTTGTTTTAAAAGTCTCCGAACTACGAGTCAGCTGCTTCAACGAATGCCTCCTTTACCATCTCTCTGTCTTGGAAGGACTGCTTGTGCTTAACAATGAGTGACTCACCTTGATGCACAATAGTATCGGCATATCGGTATCGGCCAAAATTAGCGATAAAGTTAAATATCGGACATCGGCCATTTCATTAAAAAAAACTCACAGATATAAAAGGCTTCTGTTTTAAGTTATTATTTAATTTAAGAAACTGTCAAGTATATCTATTAATGCACTACTACTTATGCACTTTTCACTTGTTGTTTGTGAACAGGTTGAGTTTAGATTTGTGAAAGTTTACAATTTGCACTGTTTGAGTGTTGTCATTGTGTTAGAGAAAGTAAATGTCATGAATACATTTGACATTAAACATAATCCAAGTTGAAGTGTTACATCATTTTCAGACCCCTTTTTGGCATCTACATTTGGTAGCAGGCCAAACTGACAAAGACCATGCAGAATAATGTAGTGTTTTAATTTTGCAGCAGAGAAAGCTATGTAGTCTCTGTAAGTAGGTTTAGGGAAAAAAATATCAGTATTGGTATCGGTTATCAGCCAAATAAGTTTGAACTTATTGGCATATTGGATATCAGCCAAAAATCCAATATCGTGCGTCCCTAACTCACCTAGAACGATGCTTCAGTATAGCTGCCTTCGCTTTGGTAGTCAGCTGTAAGAAAAATGACTGCTGTTCAGATAACTGCGATTTTTACTTCTTCTTTTTCTTTCTCAGCTCGCTTTCTGGAAGGAAGTCAGTGTCATTATTTTTATGAACAGTACGAAAATGCCACTCCACATTTCCCTTCTTCAGAATAGCAATGGTAGAAGGTCAGTCTGAGGCAAACGCACTTCGAATATGACATCGTATGAAAAAAAAGTCCTACCATTCTGTATGGAAATGATTGTATTAATTTTTTTTATTTTTTTGCTTTTTACTTGGTCCATCTCCCCCTTCTTGAGTTTAGAAGAAATAAACTGGAGGCTAACTAGACAACTCGGTAGCTTGCTAGTTTTTGGCGTGGTTGTATGTGCATGCATAGTGACCCAAAGGTCAGGTCGCAGACTGGCTGCCCTGTAGGTCAGTCAAGTGACAAATTTCATAGTGAGGATGGATGTTAGGCTGACGTCTATTTTTTTATGCTATGTGATCTACCCAAACAACCTTTGCAATTGACCGGTAGATCGCGATCGACGTATTGGGCACATGTTATAAACCATTTGTATCTTCTGTTGTAGATAAATCCTTGAATGACGTCAGTTTAGAGGTTGGTTAAGAAGCAATCGCATATCAGATAATGGCCAGGAACAAAGTGGATTTAAACGTTATCAAACGTTTTATAGCAGTGAATGTTATTTTATAAACTTTAACTTGGTCAATTACACTGACAGCAACGTAAAGGTTTATAAAATATTGTTTACACAAACCGGTGGAAAACCTTTGAGATTGGAGACGTTTTACGTTGCTTGCACAGGTCGGACTAGCCATTAGCTCGTTAGTCCAGTCAGAATTCAACTTTTTTTTTTCAAACTGAGGTTGTACACACTTTTTTAAACCTATGCACAGTAATAATTTATAATCTGTCCACAGAACCCCACATCAAAGATATAAACATTCACTTTATTAAGTATTTTGTTTTTATACAAGGCTCTTCTATTAAACAAAAAACTACCAGTTTAATTGTAATTTTATTTTTGTTCATTTATAACATTTTCTTCAATCTGAAAATCAACTTTGTTGGAGAGAATATTTAATTGCCCTGTATATGATCACATTTTAATTCATTTTAAATAAGCACAATCTCTGTAAAAACATACTGAGCATAACACAATACATATCTAATGTTAAAGTTTGTTAATTAGAACATGCAAGTTCGGTCAAAAGAGCGGCCTGGATTAAAGAAACTCAAATACACCCTAACCACATTGGCAGGGTGGATTTCTCAAAGCTCACCTCAGCTCTGGCTCATTAGTCGTTATTTACTGACGTTGATCCAAACATTTGTTTTGCCTCAGTGAAAGAATGGCTGAAAATAAACGCTTGGCTAATGAAATTATTTAGTCATCATCATTCCTAGATGATTTCAATAACAATACTGCTAAGCATTCACACGCATGTTCTATTATTAAATGTGGTCTTTTAAAGGCAATTTCTGAATCCCAACAGATTAATTTCTGCTTCCAGTTCAGAATCGGACTCGGCCTGTTTCATAATCCTGTTCAGGACTGTTTAGAGCCGTAGCTGCAACGCTCTCAAGTGAATTATGAGTTGTAAAGCTTTAAATGACATGAAAGTCTTCCTGTAAACATTCTGTTTGCGTCAATGAGCTCTGCTCCAGTGTTCAAACAACAGTCGTTGCTCATGTTCGGGGCTGAAGATGATTTAAGAGACAGGGGGTTTTTTTTCTGACAAAAGAGGAAATGATACTTGCATCACCACATGATTCCATCCCATCATAAAAAGACAGCTTTAATGCATCTCTAAATGTACTTTAAAGTAAAAATGATTTTACAATTGAACAATATTAAATTCCTGTTACTGGTTTAAATCTATTTGCTGCGTCATCAAAGCTGGGAACAAGTTGTGTTTTTGTGACAGTCTGCAAGTAAAGAATTAGCTCATGGTAACATGTAAAACTAATTATTTACTAAGTTGTTTGGTATGAAAAGTTAGAACAGTGATTTATTTCTTGAATGTATTTTTGTTTATGTCAATGATTCACAGGTTTGAGTAAAGTGGCTTAACAAAATAAAATAAAAATAAAAACATTGAATCTCCAAAAATCACAACATTTTTGATCAAGACCATGATTTCCTCTGAAATTTAACTCCTTGGAAGCAAAAATAAATAAATAAATGAGTGATTAGCAAGACTTTTGCACAGTACTGCATGTGCACGTTCATCCACAAATTTCCACCCACTCACCATTTAATCCACCTTAACGTTTGGTCTCAAGACAAACACGACTGTTCTCTAAATGCACGGTCACTTGACTGTTTGTCACAGCTCTGCAAACTTCCCGTATATCACACAGAGAATGTGCAAATTTATCAGCATCATGGCCCCTTTGCCTCATTTGGTGTGCTCACAAACTAATGGACTGCTTTGGGGGATAATGTGCACGCACGGAAATATTTGTTTAGCGCTTTAGAGTCTGCTGTTTGTTTAAACGTGCCACACTGGTTTGCTTTATGGGCCCTGACATTGTAAACACAGAATGTGTGGCATCCTCATCTGAGAGCTCCTTGTAATAATTAAAAGTAAACGACAAGTGGCAGCAAGGGCAAATATCTTAGCCCCTGACAAGTTTCACTGCAACGAGATATTCAGCGTCATTCACTTTATTTTTAACTGTGTCATAAGGATTTCTCTTAATTAACATGTCTGGTAATTGTAATTTGTCCAAGCATTGAAAGCAGCATGCCTGCAGGGTTCACACACAGAGCCAAACTCTGAATTAAACATAATAAACACCCTGGAAAAACAAAGTCTTTCACGGCATAAACACTGGTGAAAGATTTACCACCACACCTAAAATCCACAAAACATTACCACCAATTAACACAAAAAAACAAACTACCAGAAATGAGAAATTGACCAGAAGCCTGAGCTGCTTCCGTGGCCAAAGTCATGTGCACTGTCCTCTCCGTTAACATGTGATGACAGGAAAAGCTGCCTGAAATGTAAACTGGCTGCTGTGATTAAAGCCAATTACAACTTTTTAAAAGTGACACGGCCAAACTAAACGCTTCACTAAAGACTGATTACATTACATTTTTGTTTTCCTTTGAGCTCGCATGGGTAAAAAGCCAATGTTGTGCAAAGTGTCTGCAAAAAAAAAATAAAAATGATTGAGAGTTTTTTTAAGCACCAGACTAAGTTTTTCAGGTTTGCTTTTATAAAGAATTAGTAATTCCCCCCCTAGAAAAACACATGCAGAATGTGTTGAAAGATAAAGAAACAAGATTCCTCACTTCTTCGTTGTGGTTGGAAATGACTTTCACCACAGCATTTGGGTGTTTTTTCTTTTTTTACATCAGCTCTCAGTTACTAGTGTGGGTGGGTCTGTGAATCGATCAGAGAGGGAGGCGCACAAAACTGCACAGGAGGAGGGAAAAGCTTTACCAGAAGAGCCACCTCTCTGTGTCCAGAGCAGTCTGTCTGTAGACCGGCAGAGGAACTTTAAAACCGGAATATTTCTTCAGTTGTTCTGCTGCGTTGATGTAGCTCCAGTAAAACGTAAGTCGTTAGAAATTATGGTGTGATCAAGTTTTCATTCTGGTGATGTCAAAGAGAACAAAATAGACTGAGACATTTGTATTGAGAAAGGAAATCCTAATATAATTTTGAAGATTTTTTTCTTTTCGGGTGAAGGTATTGAACTTGTTTTGCTTTGTTCCACAGAAATATTTCAAAACTGACTGCAAGAAATGAGAGAAGAAGGTGGCCATGAGTAATGTTGTTAAGGAGTCAGCATCATGGATTTCACCATCCATCCTTGCTGTTTGTGTTACCAAGTGAGTGTCTCTAGTGGGCAGTGTTTTCTCCTGTTGTCCGGAAATTTGGAAATTTCTTCTTAAGTGCTCATAGATCAGAAGAATCCTCCTGTGAGGAAAACATGAACAACATTTCAAACTCATCATGCAACAACACCCTCTCCGATGGCAAACCAGCGACAAGCATCTTCATGTTTTTGCTCGGAGTCGGAGGAAACCTGCTTGCCCTCTTCATCCTCGGAGTGCACCAGAAGAGGCACCACTCCAGGTCGTCGGTCTTCTGCATCCTGGTCACCGGCCTGGCCCTCACTGACCTGCTGGGCACCTGCCTTCTCAGCCCACCTGTGTTCGTTTGCTACGCCTACAACATGACTCTGAAAACTCTTGGCGGCAGTAGACTGTGCAACGTTTTCGGCTTCGCAGTGAGCTTCTTCGGCCTGGCGCCCACGCTCATCCTGTGCGCTATTGCCCTGGAACGCTGTTTGGCCATCAGCCACCCTTATTTTTACTCCGTGCACATCCGCCGCAGCTTTGCCAAATTCACCCTTGTCTTTATTTACCTATTTTCCTTGGCCTTCTGTCTTTTGCCGTACAGTGGCTATGGAAAGTTCAGACAATATAACCCCGGGACGTGGTGCTTTATTGACATGGACGCAACGGGGGATGACCACGCCAACTTAGTGCTGGCCTTCTCTCTGTCCTACTCCTCTCTCATGGCATTGCTGATTTTCATTGTCTTTGTCTGCAATGGGTCAGTGATCGTCAGCCTGTGCCAGATGCACCGGAGCCAGATGGTCCGACGTGGCTCGGTGGTGTCGATGGGAAGAAAGAAGAAGCTGAGCCTGGCCTGGTTCGGACAGGGGGAAGAGGAAATGGACTACTTGGTGTGGCTGGCGCTAATGACTGTCATCTTTGTGGTGTGCTCCCTGCCCTTGATCGTGAGTTCATATTTTCCTTAAGTGCTTCTCACTTTTCAGCTCTGAATTATGATACAACTCCATCCTGGAGGGTACATTTTCATTACAGTTCTTTAACAAGTATTCAGTTCTTATAATTTATGTACATGAGTGTGTTTGAAATTACCATTTGAGCAAGGTGTCAGTATTTTTCAAATGTGTTCTCTCCCCTCATTTTGTACTCCTTCTATGTCCACAAAAAGCCCAGCAGGCATGGCAACTGTCTTTGCTTTCACTTCAGTGGTATGTGCCCTATTGAGTCTCAACGGCTGCGTTGCGCTCCTTTGGTTTTACTTGTAGGTGTGTCTGAGCCCAGCCATCACCACTCACAGATATAATCACTTGTGTTTGTTTTGAGCTGGTTTCTCTTTAGCATACCTTTTTTTCTTCTTCACATTTTCAAGGAGTGTGCCTAACCTGATAACCTCGCATTACTGGTCTTACTTTGCCTCTTCCCAGCAACAGAGGTTTTCTGGCTGGGTCAACACGGCCATTGCAAACTAACCTGGTGCACTAATGTCTTCTTAGAAGGATATGATAAAAAAAACAACAACAACATTCTTTTGTCTCATTTGTGAAAGTTGTAATTAACAACCTGATGATCTAATTGTTTGTTCACCCCTCGACTCAGCCCTTCAGGCTACATGAAGCCTGAACGGTTGACTCAACTTGGGTGCTCACTGCATACTATACCCGAGGAAAACGAACAGCAATGACTTACCGTAATGCTTTTGATGTCTGCGTATAAGACTTCAGGAAATCTCAAGACCACAAGTTGCAAACACACGTTCTGGTCCTACAGTGCTAGAGGCGGCTGATGTTTCATTTTCAAAATTAATCAGAGAATACACGGATGACTTGAGCTCCAAGAAGAGTTCTCGGATATTGTTTAAATGTTTGAAGATGTCTGATCCAACACAGTATCAAACTAACTCACACGTGTCTTCAGTTTAATAACCAGTGTAGCGTCACAAGCCCAATTGTTGCGCTTTATCCGGTAATTCTGAATCATTTTCACGGTTCTGTTATTGCTCATAGAAAGTTTCATGTGTCAGACATTCGTGGGCTTGTTTTTATGCATTCATCACATGTGGTTGTGAATGAGAACTGAGGCATTCGTGGTGAAGCCTGACACAAATGCTTAACTTCACCAGGTTTCAGACAGATATGAGCTCATGGTTAGTTTGGCACCAAAAATGTCTGCACCAATTAAAGCAAAATGTGACTTTGTTGCAAAGTAGACAAGGTGTTGATCAGATTTACATTATTCTGACATGTGTCTTCCTTAAAAAAAATTACAAGCTTTCAGTTCTTACTTTTAGTACCGGTATATACAAAAACAGGAAACCTAAAAACAACCCGTGTTTGCAGTTAATCTTCAGATTTTCGCAGCACTTTCATGCAGCAAAATTTACCTTAAATAATGTTTTACTTTCTGAAAAAGGTTTGCACTCATCAGCCTTGACAACATACTGATATACATTAGTGAAGATGGAAGGCAGGTACTGGAAAGTTAACAGTTTCTTTTTTAACCTAAAGTTATAGTACAGGTCTTTTGAAGTGTGGCACTGATGACCAGTTTAATGAGCTACTGTTTAGCAAGAATGGGCCAAGACTCAAATCCTGTTTCCTACTTCAAAAAGAGGAGTTTCTGCAAACACTATTTAATAAACCTTTACGTTGTTATCATTTTTACATTTCATTGTTTTATTTGGACAAATATTTCCTCCATGATCTTACCAGAAGTGCCTCATGCTGCAATGGAAATGTTGTAGCTGCAGAGCTGCTATTTGTGCATGAAAATAATCAGACAATTATATTTATAAGTAAATGTATGACACAAAAATGCCAGTTCTGTAAATGTTGTTGATGAAATAGTGTTCAGTAAGTGTGTAACTAACGATACACATAAGCCATAGTCTGGTATCTATAAGGATGTGAGGTCACGGTTCAGTAAACTAAACCAGAAAAAAAAAAACTCATGGTGAATGACACATTTTTTATTTTATTTTATTTTTTGTCGCGGTTGTTTTTCCAGACAATTATTCTCCCAAAGGCAGGAACAAAAATAAATAAATAAATAAATAAATAAAATAAAAACATAGTTGTTAGTAGGGGGGGGGGGGTCTTAGGTAGTTTGATTATTCACAGAAATGGATTTTTCGACTGAGGATTCCCTCTAGAATTAAAGAAAATTATTCTTTACTGTAATTTTTTATCCAATCTGCATAGGGAGATAGATTATGGATATCTACCCCCCCCGGGACCCGAACCCGGTGGTGGAGAAGGGACCGCAGACGCCCAATCCATCCCACCGGTACGTGAATGACAGCCAGCCAGCGGCCGACGGCACCGGTCAACCCTGAGACGAACACCAGCGCAGAACCCCCATCCTGAGCAAGCACGAAGCGACAGTGGGAAGGAAAAACTCCCACGAGGGGAAGAAACCTCCAGCAGAACCAGGCTCAGGACAAGCGGCCAACTGCCATGACCGGCTGGGTCGCAGGGAACAGGAAGCAGGAACGCACACAGCAGCAGGACCAAGACGGAGGCGAGCAGAACAAACCCCAGGTGGCGGAGGCGGGACGAAGAACAGGGGAGAACCGAGGAACCAGAAACCCCGGGAGTAGACGGTGAGGTGGAGGGAGGCGACTAGACTGGCAACGGGCAAACAGGAAGAGCTGAGGAAAGGGGCGCCTTATATCCAGGTGGACAGTTGATGAGTGATTCGATGCAGCTGTGAGTCCTGCCATTGTTGAATTTGCGTCTTCGACTTCATGTGTCATTCACAGAGGTGGGTAGAGTATTCAAAATTTTTACTCAAGTAAAAGTATTGTTACTTGAACCAAATATTACTCAAGTAAAAGTAGTGAGTAGGCATCCAAAAATTTACTTGAGTAAAAGTAATAAAGTACTTTGATTATAACCTACTCAAGTAGTGAGTAACTGCGGAGTACCATCTCGTGTCATTAAATTATAACATGCAAATGGATTTACAAGGAAACATAACTTTTAATGAGACTGAACATACATTGTTATAAATAAAAACACAAAGGCAATACCAGCCAAAAGGATTTAGAAATAAACCACTTATCTTTTACATTGTTGTAAATAAAAAAACAAACACAAAGGCAACTGTAGCCCAAATAATTCTGCTAAATAATAATAAACTTGACTTTCTGCAAAACTTTGTTTCTACCAGTAAATGTTGGAACTCATTTTCTTACATTTTGACATCCTATAAACAGCACTAACTGTTTACCAGAATCTCCGACGTCACTCAACATGGCCCGCACGGAGAGTTTGTTGTGGTCATGTGACTGGTTGGCTTCACTTGATTGGTTACATGTCAGGTGACAATAAGTTACGCAATAATTTTGCTGCGAATGTTTTTACATACTTGAAACAAAAGTAACTGTAGCGATCGGCAGAAAGCCCATAGTAACTGAGTAAAAGTTGCGGTTTTCTCCCCTAAAATTTACTCAAGTAAAAGTACAAGTCTTTCACATTTAAACTACTCTCACAAGTACAATTTTCTCAAAAAGCTACTTAAGTAAATGTAAATGAGTAAATGTAACTCGTTCCTACCCACCTCTGGTCATACAGGAAATTTGATCAACTTCTAACAGGTATCTTCTTCTAAAACATTACCAAAAAAAAAGGAGTGTTCTAAATGAATTTGCACTAAACTTCATGCAAAACTAAGCAGCACAGAACTAAATGACTCGTGACAAACAGAAAAAAGTGAAACTTTCAAACTCCTCAGCCAGGTGAGTCCTAGTGTAAGAAAATGGCTTGATATTAAGAATATTGATTAAAAGTACAAGTGGCTCATCACAATAGTTTTCAAAGTGCTGCTTATATGATAGAACTGTTTGCCATTTTTTCACCTCTCATCTGCTGCAGCTGTCAGCAATCATTGGCAGCAGCCATGCTTTGTTTGGTGTAGAGGAGTTTAGATATTATCTTTCTCTGCTGCTTTTCTTCTGTTGCTGTTAGCAAGCAGCAGTTATCAGCAGTCATTGTCTGTGACGGACATTATCGTCATGAGACAACAGTACCCGTCCAAACCGTCTGTACCAAGCCGTGACACTACATATACTACTGGTTCTTTGTGTCTGCATGTCCCTGTGATGGACTTGTAACTTGTTCATGGGGTGTGAGGGAGAACAGGAAAAAAGAGAGATGAGTCGGCAATCTGGGCGGTTGGCAGCGACTGGGCTGTGAATGGACAGAGGGTGAGTCTTTTGCTGACTGGAACTCTATAAAACTGTCCAGAGCACTGTACAACCAAATAGGTGTAGTACGTAGTGCCAAAGTTTTGGGTAGTGGAGCTTTGTTTGTTCACTGTAAGGACGGCGTTCAAAAGGATAAAGGGCCAGGCAGAGCTCCGCGTTTGCCCGAGCGCCACGCCGTGCGAGCGCCGCGGCACAAGCCTTTGAACGCGGGCGTGAACGCGCCAAGCTCAAATTTTATGACCGCTTACGCGCGCGCGTTGTCTCACAATAAACTGCCCGGGGCCGGACTGTTTTGTATGAGACACAAATGTATTAAATTCCCCTTCTTCATCGCTGATCTGAACTTTTCTTTAGTTTTTTTGCCAAAAGTCAAGTGATCGCTTGAAGCGGTCACCATTCGCTTCCTCCTCCCCCGATGAGGAGGAATGAATGAATTTGTCACGAGTGAACTAAAGTCATGTCCTACGTGGCTGTGCCAGGTTCTAAATATTTCCTGGTGTGCTGGTCTGCTGTGTGGGCTGAAGGACCAGCGCTCCCTGTTTTCATTTAATTTTTTAGAACTTTTTATTAACATATAAACACAGAACAAAGCTGTGCAGCCCTCTGCCTTTTTGTCTCCCACCCGACATGTCAATCAACTCAGTAGGCGTGTCAGCAAATGACCAATCAGCGACCTCAATTTGTCCCGTAAGTAAACGCTCCGCCCTGCTTCTGCTCAAATGACATCAAGTATTTGGAGCGAAAACGTTGGAGCTTCACGCTGAGCTCTGCTGTGAACTGCCTGCGCGCGTGGCGTGGCGCTCGGACAAACGCACAGCTCTGCCTGGTCCTTAAGGCCATTTCGCTTAATGAGCTGGATGGTAAGATAGTTGAGTGCAGTCCGGTTGGTGGTAAAACCTTGAGCAGAGGAGTCATATATGGCGTCCCTTTAGAAATCTCTGTGGATGACATTCTGGACAATATACGAGGTGCTAAGGTGAAAGGAATTAGATGTTTGAAAACAACAAGGGATGGAGTGAGATGTGACAGCCTGTCTGTCTTGATTACATTTGACGTTGACAACTTGCCCAGTAAAGTCTTCATAAGGTTCTTGAGTTATGATGTTAAACAGTACGTTCCTCCTCCTTTACGTTGTTTTAAGTGTCAAAGATTTGGTCATATTGCGGCAATATGCAGAGGGAAACAGCGATGTGGTGTGCCGGTGATTATGTGTATGGGGACTGTGGAGGTGACGCAAAAGTTAAATGTTGTAACTGTGGGGGTGAACACACAGCTGCTTATCGTGGTTGTGAGGTTAGTAATAGAGCGGAGGAAATCCAAAAAGTGAAACTGGTTCATGGGATTACTTACGCTGATGCTGCAAAACGTGTGCCAACTATACCAGTAAGACATGTACCGCCTGTGGCGCCAATCATAGAACCTCGGAATTGTGATGGATGCACTAAATTACCTGATGATTCCATGATAGTGAACAAACAGAATTTTGTGTTGTTCATGGTGGAAGTTATTAATTGTTCAGCTCAAACTGTTAGAAAGACTGACAGGATCAAAATTAGTGAAGGCTGCTGAAAAATATCTTGATGTTAAAGATCTTTGTAAATTGTAAATGGAGCTTACTTATAGCGCTTTCCAGCCCCCTTTGAGGGGCCCCAAAGCGCTTCACAGTACTAAACATCCAGCCATTCATATACACATTCATACACCGGTAGCGGTAGACTGCCTTGCAAGGCGCTGCCTGTCCTACCGGGAGCAACTCGGGGTTAAGTGTCTTGCCCAGGGACACAACGAGGTATGCCGTGACCGGGGATCGAACCCGTGACCTTCTGGTCCTGAGCCGGCTGCCCTGCCTCTACACCATCTCGGCCCATCTTGGTTGGGAGGCTGTAGAGGGTATGTTGGGTAAAGGAGTGGCACCGTCTCAGTCAGCAGGTGGTGGTTCGTAGGCTTGTCCCTATTTCAGTGTTAATGTTTCAAAGTTAATGACCAAATTCTTGTTTTCTTGTTATTTACGGGCCTGATTGGGTCACTTCAGTTGTTATGTAAAGTTTGTTTCACAGTATTAGTGGTTTTTTTAAAAAGTTTTTATTTATTTATTTATTTATTTTTCTGTTTATCTCCTGTCCACACTCCAGCTCAGTAGGTGGCGGTAATGCACTTCTCGTTAGTCTGCCAACCACCATTAAACACCACTAGAAGAAGAAGAACTTGTTCATGGTCCAACCCCCTCATACAGGCACCGGTTTGGAAAAAGCAGGTTTTGTCCACGCTCATACTAACCATTAGCGCTTCAGTTGAGTCAGAAATAATCCTTTTCCCTTAAACTATAAAAAAAAAACCTCTACAACAGGTTAGTTTTTAATCATTCTTGGCCTTTTCAATGCCGTTTAAAAAAATGGAACTATTGCTTTGAGTTTGATAAAGAAGGTCTGAGAGACTTGTTTTTTGTCTTGCATGTGCAAATGGTGTTGGTAGACATTTATTCCCAGTTTTATGGTCTTCTTTTTGCTCATGGATGTTGTAAAATGCAGAAGAAGTCAGAGGTGGGGGTCTTTCCAGGAGTCAAGCAAATCTTTTTATATTCAAGGAAGTGAAAGTGCACATATTGTGGTGTTGTATCAAGGGAAGTGGTAAGAGATGTTGGGGGTTTCAAAACACCCCATATCTTTTTTTAAAAGTTAGTATAGTGTTCCTTTTTTTTCTGAAGTAATACAGTTAGGCTACTGCGAATGTTTGTCCTCAGTGTTTCTCAGGCTTGTCCCAGTTTATTACACGTCACTTTTTATAGATTTACAGTGCAGTACAATTTCAGCCGCTGAAAATCATAAAGTGACATGAAGCAGTTGAGGTTGGGGTGATGAATTTTATCACTCCGTCTGTTCTGTGAAATATGCTCTTGATTTGTTTTAAACAGGTTGCACTCAGTCAGGCTATTGACACATCTTGTTACGAGACAAAATTTATGACCACCGCTTGTTAAATGTTTAAATTAAAGCTGTTAAAGTCCTTTAGGACAACCACTTAAAGCTTTCCTTCCCATCAAGCTCATTACTAATGCAGAAGTGCTCCATTCAGCAGAGGTTAAACATGCAAACTTGCATGAAAGATTTGGCAATTGGCATGTTTTTTACAACGAATGCCCTTCCTGACGCAACTGTCCTCCAGTTGTCTAAACTTAAGACAGCACAACAAGCCAACCCTGACTATAGGGTAGATCAAAAAGGAAAGTCTTCAGTCCAGTCTTAAAAGTGGACAATGTGTCAGCCTCACGGACAGAAACTGGAAGTTGGTTCCTCAAGAGAGGAGCCTGATAACTGGAAGATCTTCCTCCCATTCTGCTTTTGGAAACCCAAGGAACCGCAAGTAAACCTGCAGTCTGAGAGTGAAGTGCTCTGTTAGAAAAAAATTGGAACAATAAGATCTCGAATATAAGATGGACCTAGGTTGTTGAGTGCTTTGTATGTCAGAAGTAAGACTTTGAATTCTATTCTGAATTTCTGACACATTCTGTCCTCGTCTTTGTACATTATTTCTTTCTGCCCTTTCTGCTTTTTGTGTTTTGCTTGTGTCATTCTTTTCCTTGTGTTTTTTGACTCAGCATTTTTTATCAGTTTCCACTCCTCAGTCTGCCTCTCCAGCCTTTCATCATTCACACCTGCCCTATCAGCTACCTGCCCAGATGCACTCATCATCTCTGTCTCCCTCAGTCTTACTTAAACCTTTCCTCTTCACCACTCAAGCGTCCGGTCATTGTTCTGTTTTACGCAGATGACTCCGTCCTCCTCAGCTCCTGTGATCTGCCTGTACCTGTATCCTGATCAGTACCTGTTCGCCAGTCATTTACCTGTAGTTTTGTTGTTCAGTTTATGCTCACCTCTGTGCTAGAGTAAGTTTTGCTGCCTCACCAGCGTTTTTTTGTTCTTTAAATAAATTATCGCCTGCCTGCCAATGGGTCTAAAACTTGAGGATTGTGTCAATTTCCTTTCCTTTTTAATTTTTTTTATTTTCCAAAAGCAGAATGGGAGGAAGATCTTCCAGTTATCAGGCTCCTCTCTTGTGGAACCAACTTCCAGTTTCTGTCTGTAAGGCTGACACATTGTCCAGTTTGAAGACTGGGCTTAAGACATTCCTTTTTGATAAATCCTATAATTAGGGTTGGCTTGTTATGCTGTCTTAAGTTTAGACTACTGGAGGACAAATTTACCTAATTTCCTTTGCTAAACTTTAATAATTTTCATTTGATAATAATTCTATCTTAACATGAGATTCTTCACCTGCCATTGTGTATCTGTACCAAACCCAGCCAAACAAGGCAGATGGCCGCTTGTTGTGATCCTGGTTCGGATAAAGGGAGTTTTTCCTTTCCACTGTCGCCTTCATACTTTCTCAAGATGAGAGTTTTGTGATGGAGTTAAATTCAAAGCTGTCTGCTCCTCAGATAAATAGTGTCACGGCCACGGGCGGCCGTGGCGTAGTGGTAAGGGCAGTCGTCTCCCGATCGGAAAGTTGGCGGTTCGACTCCCGGGACCCGCACCATGTGTCGTTGTGTCCTTGGGCAAGACACTTAACCCTGAGTTGCTCCCGGTAGGACTGGAAAGCACCTTGCATGGTAGTCTGCCGCCACCGGTTTATGAATGTGTGTAGCATTCAATATATGTGTAGCACTTTGAGATTTTCAGTAATGAAAAGTGCGTTATAAATTGAATTAATTATTATTATTATTATTATTATATATTTTATATATATATATATATATATATATATATATATATATATATATATATATATAGATATATGTATAAATAAACGCACACACAGCATACATATATAGGTGCGTGTGTTTATTTGCCAGTTATGAACGAAAATATTAGTATCATTTAATCACTGACTACATAAAATCATAACACTAAAAGCTGTCTCTTAAATCATACCTGGTGTTCTCGATCCTCTGGAGGATACAGTCTTTTTTCAGGTGGTTTCTCGTAGCCCAGCCACAAAGAAGGATGCAGGTTTTTGTTTTCGGAGCATGTTCAACACACACTAGTTGCAGCCACAAATTCAGCTTCGTCTGATTATTCGTACAGCCACGAACAGCGCAACAGGTACCCGAGCTCCACAAGACATCTTCGTGACAATATTAGCTCGAAATAACAGAAAACAGAACTTCAACGACACGCACAGATTAGCAAGAAAACAACGAGGAGCCAATGCAGAAATTCTACTTCCGGGGTCAAACGGAAGTAAGACACATTATCGCTTCTACAGTGACACCCTCAGGAATAAGGTGGATACATTTGTAAACACTCTGCTTCTGTCAAGAATCCTACTAGAGTTGCACTCGGGTCCAAATAATCCAAACCAACTCGGCCTCAGCCCGCAGCCATCATCTCTGAACCCCACCCAATCCGATGAAT
>JBBPBX010006198.1:50368-60723 GCA_038048925.1 Garcialebias charrua
TTTAATAAACATAAGCATAAAATAGTAAAAGTGTAACACTGTCCTGAGTTTTTGCATAGTAGTATAAAAGTATGAAAATTTACACCAACACTAAAACACTAAACATTTAATGAACATAAGCAATGTCAGCTGAAGCTCGCTGGTGAATGTGTTTAAGGCAATATTTATGCATATTTTTAATGTTTCTGCATAGCAAGCAGCATACAAGTCAGCAAAAGGAAACATGAGGCAGTAATCTAAGAATTGCATGCTTTCAATGGGCTTCCGACACTAATCCAGTTCAGTCGGGGGCGTTGATTCTTAACTTTCAAGCACTTTGTTACTCAGGACAATTTTCCATTTACTGCCTAATTGTAAAAGCTGCAAAGATTAAAATCTAAAACATCTATTAATAGCTGCGGACTGTGCATGTGTGAAAACTGCTATAAAAAGTTAATAGCTGAGGACTGTGCATGTGTGAAAACTGCTATAAAAAGTTAAAGGTTCAGTCTGCAGTTTCTGTAGAACATCAGCACTTAGAAAAAATTTCAACAAGCAAAGCATTCTGATCCCTCCCCCTCAGAGCCATATATGGCTCTGCCCCCTTGTGGTCTGTTGAAATTTGAATTCAAGCTCTGTTTTTATTGGCTGATTCAAATTCAAGCTCGGTTTTTATTGGCTGGTTACAAACTTTGTTTTTATTGGCTGGAAAATGGCGGGTCACTTTTTCTTTTTAGAAATGCTTATTTACCACCTGGAGAAGCAAGGGGACAATATTTTTTTTTAGTTTTTTCAGAGATTACCTCTCTAACATCAATCTAGTGACAGAGTGAAGAAATATGTTAAAATATATATTGTTTGAAAAGTTACAGACTACATTACAATCTTACATACCCCAGCTTTAATTTAAATATATCTTCTCATAGACATTCAGTTAGTCTTTCTCTTGCACTCCATATATTTTATTTTTCCATGTTTCTGCAGCATCACTTCTCTGTTGCGTGACCTGTGCTACACACCCAAGTGTAGAGTTTCTCAGTCTTGGGGCCGGGACCCTTTTGTGGAGCCACTTTGAATTCTCAGAGAGGTCAGGTTACACATCAAAACTATCACAGCAGTAAATGATATGCAGAGAAAGATAATGTTGAAAATGTTCAGTGACTAGAATAATACTGTTAGTAAAATAATGTGGCAGGATACTGTTGTAAAAGGGATTAAAAACGACTAGTTAAGAAAAATTTAACTTGACAAATTTTGTCAAGTTAATTTTTTTTAACTACGGTAGTTTTTTTAAAACTAATTGCTCCCGACTTGTCTGAAGTGGATGTGGAGGTAGCCATGCAGGTGCAGAGCCTGAAAGAGGACATTATGAACCCTTTTAGTTCCTTCTGTTCATCCTTCTCATCTATAAAAGTAATGCCAAGGCTTTTTTGCTGACAGCCTGATCGAAACATCCGCCTTCAGGTCTGGAAAAACTACTTCCTTGATATCTTTTTGATCTCTTGGCAAACAACATTGAATTTGTGTAGATTAGTCCATGTTCACCCTCCTCCCCTGCTCTGTGTGCTTCTACAGCAATAAGCACACTACTTTCTGTATAAAAGCACATTTAAAGACTAATGTAGTTATTTGGCATCAGGTTTTTGTCCACATGTACCATAGTATCGTATTTTTCTCTGTATAAGTTGAAGTCTTTTGCATAATTTACTTGCCCTGCGACCTGTAGGCTGAAGTGACATATTTATGAACCAATTTTTGGCTGAGATATGACAGTTTTCATTCATTCTGACTGAAAAAAATTGAGCAGTACCACTTTCAGACACTTGATGGCAGCAGAGAAGTAATAGTAGGTAGGCATGCTGTTGTATCATGTACCGGCAATAGGTAAACATGGCTATAATGACAAATTCAAAAAAGTTCAAGACAAAAACAACTACCGGGTACTTTATTTATTATACTTCACTTTATTTTTATTTTTTTCTTAAACATTTTTGAATTTACCATGTCCTGGATGACTGAAAATCTTCATCACCTATTAATGACTCAAGCGGCCTGCCATACCCTCCCCACCTTTTTTCTGCTCGCTGCTTTGAACCGTCAAAACAGTTGCACTGCCTCCGCGAAATGCAGCTAGTTTGACCATTAAAGTTCATTTATTAAGCAAATGTTAGACTGAGACACACCTTTGCTATAATTTCGAGAAAACAAATAATTTTTTTGGTGTTATCTTGTTAAATTTTAAAGAAATGCTGTGGCTGGTCAAGCTGTGCGTGCACGCTTCACAGCACCTCAGCAAAACTTATTTTGAAATTCAGCTGATTTGATAAAAACGGCCTTCTCTCCTGCAGTGCTCTGCAGAGTCAGGCAGTATTTTCCAGAGTCATTTCGGGTGGAGTCTGGAATGACCAGGAAGGTCATTGTGTCGATGATATCAACTTTACCCTTTCTGACCACATTATCAATACCCATTCTTCTCCATGTGACTGTGGGAGGTGGCCTGCCTCTGATAGTAGCACACAGTCTAATGGGACAGCCAGCTCGAACTGTCAGACCTTGCTTAAGATTGGCATCCAAGTCAGCCTCTGGTGCCTCTGTTGAATGAAATGGCCAATGATAGACACAGATTTTTTATACCAGGTCATAAAATATACTAAAAACGGTATGTTTGGTGTTTACCTTAAAGCAGAGTAACATCCAATAGTCCTTACCTAGAATATCTCGTGGAATGACAGCACCATCCAGATCACAAGGCAGACTCATGCCCACCTGGTTTTGAGCTGACACCCTAAATTCATACACAAGTTTCTCATCAAGACTTGTAACAGTGAACCCACACACGGTAAGCTGAGCTGCAACATTGCATCTCCTCCAGCCATCATCTCCTTTCTTTACAGTCCCTTGCACTCGCATCTCTACAACATAGCCAATGAGAGGAGCTCCTCCATCAGACACAGGCTTGGTCCAACCAAGAGTGACTGTTGTTTTGCTGCTGTCTACAACCTTCAAATTGGTAGGAGGAGCAGGAGGTTCTGTAGATAGAAAAAAAAAGGTGTATGTAGCATTGAGCTTTGTTATGGTGGGAAGAAAGAAGGTAAATTATTGTTGGTTACATACCAAGTGCATCTTTTGAAGTGATTGCACGAGAAGCCTTGCTTGGAGAACTAATGCCAATTTCATTCACAGCCTTAACTCTATATTGGTAATCATGAAGTGGCAAAAGTCCTGGAACAGTAAAACGACAACCAGGGACTGGATCTTTATTAACAGGAGACCACCTAATGGCATGCTCTTCTTTCTTCTCCAGCAGATATCCAATGATTGGCTTTCCTCCATCTTTTTCAGGCTCAGACCATTGCACAGTCATTTCCTCCTTGCCTATTTTGGTTACCTCTGGTGCTTCCGGTGTATCAGGTACACTGAACTGGGTGCCAGCAACAATAGCCTGACTCTGAACTGCTGGTCCAGGACCCATCTTATTTTCAGCTCGAACTCTGAAGATATATTCATTACCTTCAGTGAGTCGGGTTACTTTTGCTTTGTTGGTGATAACAGCGTTAGAATGGACAGACCAAACCCCTCTCTTGGTTTCACATTTCTCAATAATGTAGTTGTAGATATCGCAACCACCATCATCTTCTGGGACTTCCCAGGCCAGATGGCACCTGTCAGTTGTGATGCCAGATACTTTGAGATCCCTAATGGCTCCAGGCCTATCGAGCACAATCACTTTAGCATTATCAGAGCTGGTTCCTGCACTGTTGGAGGCAGTAACAACATATTTTCCACTGTCACTGCGTCTGGCACCTGTAAGCAACAACTTAGAGAAGTCTATACCAGTTTCAATTTGAAGCTTGGGGCCTTTCTTAATCTCTGTGCTCTCATCTTTTGTCCATTTGACATCTGGTTGGGGTTTGCCTTTTACTGTTGCTTCCATAGAAATAGTGTCTCCGGCTTTCACAACAAGGGATCTGTCAAGTTTAATCTTGACCTCAGGCTCCACCAGCTGTTCCTTAATCAATACTTCTCCTGTGGTTACCCAGTTACTTTCACCTCCCTCATTCTTAGTCTGAACCCTGAATTGGTAGATCTGATTTTCAATACACCTATCTGCCATGAAGTAAGTCTCCTTGATGGCACCCTTGTGAAGCCTTTCCCACTCACCCTCTTTTGGTTTCTTTTCAATATGATAGCCAAGGTTACGACTACCACCATCATAATCAGGTTTCTTCCACTTCAGGAAACAGAAAGTCTTGCCTATTTCAGATATATGGAAATCAATGGGTTCACCAGGTTTCTCAATGGGGTCAACTGCCAGAATAGGTGTCTTGGTCTCTATAGATGGCCCAACGCCAATCTTATTTCCTGCACAGACACGGAAGAAATACTCACAACCTTCAGTAAGAGGAGCCTTTATGAGACGCTTTGTCCAATCATTAGAAACCACTGTCCATCCTCTTTGACTTGGCTGACGACACTCAATAATGTATTGAGTAATCTCCGTGCCACCATTATCTACAGGGTTTTCCCACGAGACCATGCACGATTTTTTGGTGACGTAGGCTACTTTCAGATTCTGGCAAGCTCCTGGTGTGTCTAGAACATTCACCAAAATGGTAGCTTGTGCCTGTCCACTGCTGTTCTTAGCAACAATAGCATATTTTCCATAATCTGATCTGACAGAGTCCTTAATAATCAGTTCACAAACAGGGTAGTTGTTGTTCATCTCAGTGCGCTTATCTCGTGACAAGGCTCTGGCATCCTTAGTCCATGTGATTTCTGGATCTGGTCTGCCTTTCACTCTGGTAATTAAACTGATTATCTGACCTGCCCTGACTGTCACAGAGTCCCGGCAGGACACATCAACCACAACTTCAGGAGGCACTAGAATGTCCTTGGCCAAAATTGTCTCAGGGAACTCTCTGGGCTCACTGTCCCCAACCTTGTTGGTAGCTCTGATGCGTAGTCTGTACTCCATTCCTTCAATGAGGCCAGGTACTCTGTAGGCACAGATCTTGATAAGGTCCTTATTGATTCTATCCCACTGGGCAGTACCTGACTTCTGAACCTCAACAAAATATCCTAGAATTGGACTGCCTCCATCTCTTGTGGGCTTGGTCCAGCAGATGTCAGCATAGGATTTACTCCAGTCCTTCAGTTTAGGGTTACCAGGAGGTCCAGGTTTAGTGATTGCTCGAGTAGCTTTAATAGGGTCAGAGGTAAATGAAGGCTCACTGATACCAGCAATGTTCTCCGCAAACACTCTAAACTCATAGCTATTGCCTTCAAACAGACCAGAGACCCTGTATCTTAGGTCTAGCACCGGAGTTTTATTGACTCTGATCCACTTTCCTGTCATTTCTCTCCGTTCAATCACATAGCCACTGATGGGGCTACCTCCATCATACTCCGGCAGGGCCCATTCCACTGTTACAGCATTCTCTGTGATATCAGAACACTCGGGGAAGCCTGGAGGACCAGGAGGGTTGAACATGTGCTTGGCAATAGTAGGTGGACTTTCAAGACCAGCACCAATGCCAATTTTGTTTTCTGCACGGACCCGAACAATGTATTCACGACCTTTCTCTAACCTTGACACTTTGGCTTGTGTGCTGGTACCACTAGAACTAACAACTGACCAAGGTTCCCATGGTTTCTTGACATCCTTTTTTTCGACCACATAATTAGTTATAGATGTGCCACCATCATCTTTGGGCGCCCTCCATTGTATCATCATGTGATCAGGTGTGACTTCCAAAATATTGATGGGTCCAATGGGTGGTCCTGGTAGATCCAGCACAGTGACATGTAGGGCTACTGTCTTGCTGCCTGCAGGATTGGACACAGTGAGCATGTACTCTCCAGTGTCTCCTCTTTGGCTCTCTGGGATACCGAGGATGGTTGAGGATCCAGCTGTTTCAATATGATATCGGCCCTCAGATATGATCTCCTTGCCATCACTCATCCATTTGGCTGTGGGAAGGGGGATACCTGTCATCTTAGCTGGTAAAGAAACAGTACTTCCAGCTTTGACAACAACACCCTCAATAAGCTTCACATCAACTTCAATAGTAGGTGGCACTGAAAGAGAACAAAACAGAAATTGTGTTGTGAGGTTTTAACGCTTTACATAACACCATACTTAGCTTTCATAGTGATAAACCCCCTCAGCATATCTTACATGTCTTCTCCTGGCAAGTCACTGGAACACTAGTGTCAGGGCGGCTTACACCAATGGCATTCTGAGCCTTGACCCTGAAGCGGTAAGTTTTGCCTTCTTCCAGACCTGTTACATGGCTATGGTTGTTGCTCACAGTCTTGAAGGTAACCCAGTCTGTCTGGCCATCTTCCTGGTACTCAACAATGAAGCCAGTAATTTCACTTCCACCAGTGCGATCTGGCCACTCCCAGGCCAGCCACACTTCTGTCTTCTCTGCATCGGTGTGGTGGAGGTTCTTGGGTGGGCCAGGAGGATCTTAAGGGTGTCAGAGAAGCATAAATACTTTCTAATTAATAAGATATTTAAATCACTCACTAAGAATGTGTATAATACCATGGTATATTAGTGATCATTGTTTATAGCCTGTGTCACACTGCATCTATTGTAATGTATTATAACTTTCACTCACAGAGAGGATCAACAGCCTTGATAGGTGTCTTAGTTATAACAAAGTCACTCCTGCCAAACTGATTCTCAGCAGCCACTCTGAACAGATACTGGATTCCTTCCATCAGGTACATGGCCATCAGACTCAGTTTCTTATTGGCTGGAGCTACAGGTACCCACTGATCTGCAGCTACGTCTTTCTTTTGCACAACATAATGAGAGATGACAGCACCACCATTGTCTTCTGGAGCCTTCCATGTTAGGTAAGCAGACTCACTGGTCACTTCGGACACCACCAAATCCCTTGGAGGAGATGGCTTGTCTGATGGAAACAACCATGTATAAAATTAAGTCCACATGTATTCTGAATTAAAAAGTATTAATTAATTTGAATTTGTAGAAATTTTACTTACTTAGCACAAGCACAGCAACTGTTGCTGATTTCTTTCCAGCTGCATTCTCAGCTGTAATAATATAGTTTCCAGAGTCTGCACGGACACACTTGGGAATGAAGACTTTGCTGCCAGTTGCGGTAACAGCAACGGTGATGTGAGAAGGTACATCTCCATCATTCTTTTTCCAGGAAACTGTTGGTGTTGGTATGCCTTTAATGGTGGCACTGAGAGTGATATCTGTGCCCAGCATGGCTAGGTGGTCACGTGCCATGTTGGCATCCAAGAGTAATTCGGGCTCCTCTGTGGATTGCAATAAAAAAGTTTACATATTTTAGTAGATGATAGAACAAAAAGGCCAATAAATTACAAATAATTAAATTTGATGGATTGCATTTCCAAAAGCAAAAATGTACTATAATGTGTTCATGGGCTGAGTTACATCTGATCCTCCTTACCTAATCTGTCATGGACTTTGATGGTCTGTTTGACATAAGCAGGGTCTGATTTGCCAGCCGCATTCACTGTAAAGATCCTAAATGCATACTCCTGTCCATCAGTAAGTCCTGTTACCACATAATGGAGATCTGGACATTCCTCTGGGGTTGCATTGGCCTGAGTCCACTCTATGGCACCTGGCTTCTGATACTCCACAATGTAGCCAAATATTCGTCCTTTTCCATCATGTCGTGGAATCTGCCACTTTAGACTGACAGAGTCCTTGGTCTTATCGTAGGCCTCTGGGGTTACTGGGGGACTTGGGGGCACTGTGAGAGGAAAACAGTTCAGTCAGCTGTAAATGCAATACAGAAATAAGGATGGGAATACAAAGTGTAAAAAAAAAAGAGAAATGTGTCAGACTGACCAATGGGATCTTTAGCTAGGATTGGTTTGGATGGGGGACTTGGATCTCCGGTTCCCAACTCATTCTCAGCCATCACCCTGAATTCATACTCGCAGCCTTCCACTAAGTCTTGAACTTGGTACTGAGTTGCTGGGTAAAGTGGATCTCTGGTTACTCTGGACCACCTCTTGGCTCCAGGTTCTTTCTTTTCCAAAATGTAGTTGGTGATAGGCTTCCCTCCATCCCGAGGCCGGTTCCACAGCACCAAAGCACTGTTAGCATACACCTCTCTGACAGTTGGCATTTCAGGGGCTTCAGGGACTCCTTAGTGATGGAACAAAAAATATATGAATATATGAAATATATATTTGAAATATATATACCATATTAGAAGAATAAAAATATTGTAAAACCAAACTACAGGAGAATATTTAATACTCTTGAACCTCTCCTATGGTTTATGAGAAGCTATAAGACAGTGGGAGAAACTTACTGAACAAATCTTTAGCTTTCATCTCCTCAGACTCTAAAGGGTCACTGATGCCGTACATGTTCTCAGCAAAGATTCTCATGATGTACTCCCTGCCCTCTGTTAGTTTGGGGATCTGTGAAAGGAGACAACACTGTAACATCTCTGAACTCTAGCAACCCCCTCCCGCTGGAGTCCTGAACAACAACACAATAAATTTCAGACCTAATTACCTTGCATGTAGTCTTGGTTGTGGCAGATGTTACTGTGGTCCAGATCTCTCTGTTAACATCTCTCTTCTCAATAATGTAATTAGAAATCTCGACACCACCACTGTCTAGAGGAGGCTTCCATGAGATCACCATATACTCCCTATGCACCTCGTCAAACACCACAGGACCAACAGGAGGAGTTGGTCGGTCTGCAGGGAATGGGAAAGGATAAAAATTTGATTTGTACTGCTGATGACATCAACCAAAGTTTTCTTTACAGTTCTGAACATACCAACAACTATGATGTTGCTGACTCCTTTCCTGGATCCAGTACTGTTTTCCACAACCACAACATACCTGCCACTGTGCTCACGCTTGGCTTTCATCAAGCTCAGTGACAAGATAGTTGGTGTGTTTTTAAATATAACATGTTTGTCAGCCTTCAGCTCTGTATCATCTCTATACCAGGTAATAGACGGAGCCGGTTTGCCAGTGTAGCGGCCCTGCAGCAAACAACTCTCTCCCACACGAATGATGATCTTGTCACGGAAGTCCAGCTCAATGGTTGGCGGCTCTGTAAGGATGACAGAGAATTAATTTGAAAAATTTAAGAGTATTCTTAAGGTTGTCCATTTGTATATTCTTTTTAATGTTTGTTTTTCATTTTCATTTCCCTAAATGAAAGTAAAAAGATGCAAGAACCACTGCAGGCAACAACTACAATATGAAACCATATTTAAATGTATTAATGCTATATGTTTATCTGTATAAATCTATAGTCATAAATGTATATACTGTAATTCACCATGTTTAAATCCTGGATTTCAAATGTTTAAATTGTAGAATTACAGCCACAGACATACGTTGGCATTATAGTCATTACTGTATTCAACTATATAGATGCAAAGCTGTAAAATGAGTCACCTAGTTCATCCTTGCAAGTAATCGGTTTGGTGCAGAAGGACGGTTTGCTTGGTCCGATTTCATTTACAGCAATCACCCTGAACTCGTAGGTGTCACCTTCCCTCAGGCCGTCATATGTGAACTTCCTGTCCATCAGCTTCTCCTTTGTCAGTCTGGTGAACTTGTCCTTGCCAATCATACGTGCCTCCAGGATGTACATGGTGATATCAGAGCCTCCATCATATTTGGGCTCTTTCCAGGAGAGGCAGATGGTATCCTTAGTAACCTTGGTAACCTCCAGTTCTTCTGGGCGGTCTGGAACACCTGAAGACAAAAATGAAAATGTTCCTTAAATCTGACAATAGAAGGCAGATTAATGATGAATGATAACTTACAATGATACTATTTAAATGTTATTCTTGTTATTTAGCAAACACTTTTTCCCTAAAGTAACCTGGAAATTAATTTTGCCCTGATCAAAAAATGATGAGATGAATTTTGGGAGATGGCAAGGCTGAGCATCAGATCATAAACCTTCCATTCTGCCATTCAGATCCTGTTTACATATTTTTTTTTAAATCTCTGATTCAGGTGCAAACAACATTTTTGTAACTTGATAAAATTTTAGATCAACTCTTTTCAAAGTGGGAATTAATAAAAACTGGTTTTTGGGTGTGTTTGTACTTTATGAACTGAATTATTGGTGAAATGATGATAACATTGCCTTCTTTGGCCACTTTTGTGTTTATTATTGGCTTGTGACATGATGGAACAGCACGTTGCATACTGGAAACCTGGCATTACATTAGAATTGGTTAACTGTTCACTCCCTGTGAAGTGGACTGAGTAGTAAAGTGGAGAATTTGTTTACAGCAAATGTTAGTAAAGATGCTTCCGAAAACACATCTTCCAAATGAAAAATAAAATAAAATAAAATAAAATATAAATAATA